>CAUYSK010015903.1:0-21720 GCA_963575035.1 Avahi laniger | reverse complement strand
GGCGGGCGGATTGTTTGAGCTCAGGAGTACGAGACCAGCCTGAGCAAGAACGAGACCCCGTCTCTACAAAAAATAGAAAGAAATTAATTGGACAGCTAAAAATACATAGAAAAGATTAGCCGGGCATGGTGGCGCATGCCTGTAGTCCCAGCTACTTGAGAGGCTGAGGCAGTAGGATCGCTTGAGCCCAGGAGTCAGGTTGCTGTGAGCTAGGCTGACGCCACGGCACTCGCCCCGGGCAACACAGTGAGACTCTGTCTAAGAAAAAAAAAAAACTTATCTATAGCATCTAGTATTTAAAATTTAAAGTTCATTTCCTCAATCATACTAGACACATTGCAAGGGCTCATCAGCGACATGTGGTTACTGGCTGCTGTACTGGGCAGCCCAGGTACGGAAAATTCCCACCATTACAGGAAATTCTACTGCACAGCACTGGATAGACCTTGCTTCTAAACCATTTTACACAATTTGCATGTGTGAGTGATCTTTAATGCAAATCTAAACTCATCCTTCTCCAGCTTAAAAGTCTTCAGTGACTTCCATTTCCATCAGCAGCAATCGGTTAATAGGTTGTGAATCAATTTTGTGGGTTGCAACCAGCATTCGAAACAAAACAAAACAGCGAAAAAGAGTAGAAGGGAAAGTACTCATGGACCTTTAGTATAGTTTTGTGAAGTTTTTGTTTTGGTTAAATCTATATTTCTTTGTCTCTATATTTAGATTTCTATCTCTGCGTAACTCGATGTCCATATGATGTTCCACTGGGTTGCAATGAAAAAGTCTTTCTAATTATGCGTGGTGAGCAAAAAGCTAATCTATAGCATCTAGTATTCTAAAAGCAAAAGAATTTCCGTGTGTGTGTGTGTGTGTGTGTGTGTATTTGTTTATATAACTTATATCCAGAGAGAGAAAATCCCTCTACACCACTTTTTTCTTAAATCAGTGAGAACATGAATTTTAGTCTAAGGAGGACGCAAACTGCCCACCGTCTCTCCATCTCGACTTCTCTTTCCTAGTGTTCTCATTTTTGGAAGTCAAATGACTGACATTGCTCTTGTGGGAAGGAAGATTAGTGTATTTCATTTAATAATTTGGACCATTTACCTATTAGATGACCTCGAAATTCGCTCAGCCTAATGTTCCCAAAATATCACAAGGAGTTTGAAGGGCCATTTTTCTCAGCAAGTGAAAGTTCAAAGCCACGGTGTCTTGGCTGTTTGCCTGCCCAGCTAATGAATGCCAAAGGAAAGCACTTGAGCTAGAAAATAGAGCTAATGCCTCTTTTCCAGACAAGATGCTTTCAATTTTTCAGGAGCGCTCAGTGATTTGTCACTGAGAACATAACCCAGTTTCGAAGCTATTCTTGCTCAGAAATCGCTTCAGTGTTTTCAAGCAGTATATTTATTGGTACCCTGAGTTGTCAACTATAGCCTGTTCCAATTCCAACCAGTCTGTTCACACTGAGAAGTGGAAATATACTAATGAAGAGTCTTAATTGGTCACAATCGTGGGGGCTGTTGAGATGAACTTCTCCTGGCAGATGGTCTGCTTACATAATCAGGAGCCAGACAGCGTGGTCTGTGGACGTGGGCATCGCAGGATAAACTGTCTTCCACTCCAAACTCATCTCGGATAATATTATTTCTCATTTGGCTTAACCCAAGCACTCTCCAGATTCTAGAAACATTGTCTTAAATTGATTAGGACCCTCAGTGGCTTCTTCCCCGCTTGTGCCGAGGCTACACGTATCCTATTAAAAAGCAATGAATCATTCCGATAGCCTCGGAAATGCATCTGAAATCATTCCCTCTCAACCACTTTGAATGTGTTACATGTTTTCTGTCCTATTGATCTTGTGTTTAGGTTTTTCCTCCCCTCTGCCAGGTCTTTTCTGGCTGTGAGTATTCCAGTGAGATTCCAAATTATGGAATAGAAGAATGTAGTGAATGAAATTCCAAATTCTGGAAAAGAATAAAATTCAGGCTCCTTTCCAGATGCTTGCAATATGGATGTTGGCATGCGGCCTCACTATAATCCAATCACATTTGCCCCAGAACATCCTTAACACTGTAGATTAGAAGGCCCGAGATGTTCATGTTTCTTATCTGTAATAAGAAAGAGCTTTTATGCAGAACAATATCCCAGAAATAAATATGGTGGATGAGAACAACAAAAAGAGGTTTCCATTTAAAATGTGGAGGAAAGCAGTTTATTTTGTCAGAGAAATAGGTTAAACGCAACACTGTAATTTTGGGAATATTGCTCGGAGGGCTCTGTGAAGCTGAGTTCAGCAAGCCAATTAGGGAAAAAAACAAAACAAAACAAAAGCAATAACTTAATGTGAAAATACATCCTATTAATTAAAATAAAGTACACAAGGTATGGAAATATTTTGTTTTCTTTGGAATAAAAGAATATCAAAGTCTTCGGAGAGAGTGAGAGATATTTTCTCTTCATAGAAATGTTCTGAACACCACCAGCTGAGGTTTGGGAATTAAATGAGGAGTAACAAAAATAAACCTTCTAGCTTCTTAAGCATTCACATGTCGTAGGTGACTTATTTTCTTTGTAAAATAAATTAGAGCTTCCATTTTCCCTTCATGCTTTGTGCGTCTTAGGCCCAAAGTAAACAGCACAGTATTAAGTAATAATTGATGACACATAGTTTTTAAAGCAATCGATCTACATTTGTTGCTATATCTCTGGGGAACAAAGGCATGTTTGGTAGGTTGTAGGATCAGTAGCTCAGAGCTACAAAGAAGGATGTTTTAAATCAACACAACCCACCATTGTGTCAGGATATTTTTGGTTTAGTCCGAGAAGTAATCCTTTCGCAGGCAAAACAAACACTGTACATAGATTTTATAACAGAGGTGAAAGTGACCTTGAAGACCACATAGAGGAACCAGATTGTCAGTGGCTTGGCAAGGGTCCCACAGCTGGTTGGTAGCATGGCTCGGACAGACGGACGGATATGCACTTCGTGCTCTACGGCATCCCTGCCTTCGACCCTGCCACACTAACCAGCAGGTGGAGTACTCAACGGGAATACCAGCACTTACCTACGGAGAGTTTACGGAATTAATTTTTGCTTTGGTACTCATGATAGTGCATTCAAGCTGATTGTTTTCTGTACCTGACACCCCATGATGTCAGGGCTAGGAGTTTGCGCTTTGGTGTCAATCAAACTTGGATTTGAATCTTGGCTCTGCCACATATTGGCTTGAGACCTTGGGTGAGATATTTTACCTCTCTGAGCTCTCAGTGTTCTTGCCTGCAAAGGGCACATAATAAGAATCTTATTTATAAAAGAGTAAATTAGATGATGTATGCAAAAGTCTTAACATAGTGCTTGGCATGTAGTAGGTATGAAAAGAGTGATTGATATTATTACAATGCTCAGATACTTAGCACTGGACTAGGAACATTCTTCATATTCAGCCTGCCTTTGGTGTACACCTCAATGTGTGTTTTCTTCTTTTAATTAGTCTACTGTCTTACAGTGTCCCTCTTTGTGCTTCTCCCTAACTCCAGAGACCTCTTGTAAGCTCAGTCTTGTCTCTTTGGCTTTACATTGATTTTTCCCTTACTCTGAACCGCAAGAATAAAGTTAACTCTTCCTTTGCTCCATCTCAAGTCTTCTACCTCCATGAAGTATCCTCAGATTTCTTTAGTTCCCAAGGATTCTTCCCTTCTCTGAATGACTGAATTATCACTTGCATCTATCAGCCACTTCACTGATTACTCTGAACTTTCATATATGCTTGTTTAGTCTCCTCAGATAGTGTAAACCTTCTGGAAGAGTCTATTCCTTTGTTGGACTATCTTAGCTTCTGTCACAGCAGAGTGCTGAAGCTATAGGGACTCAGTAAATCATGAATAGGTGAGTTGATACAGCATGCCCACTCATGATACAAACCAAGTTCGAGAACAATTCAGGGTTATAGAGATCCATAATTTCCAAACCGAAATTCAGGACATGTGATTTAACAGGTACAGCTGACTTAGGGGAAAGTGGAGCGAAAGAATTGAAATTGAGACTATCCCAGAAAGTGCAGGAAGTCTCATCGTGGTTCAGCTAGAGAAGAGACATCAACATGGAAAGTTATTTTTCTCAGTGACTCTTCTTGATATGCATAACATTTTTAAAACTCTAGTTCACTAATCTTTTGTGACCAATGAAAGGCTGATGACCCTCTCCTGATGCTTTTTTTAAAAAAAAATTAGTTTTGTAGAGAAGAGTTGGGGCAATAATACTGATTAGGGATAGATATGTTAGTTGTTTTTTGCTGTGTAAAAAATTACCCCAAAACTTAGCAGTCTAAACAACAACATATATCATGTTACACTCGGTGGGTCAGAAATCTGGCGTGGCTTATCTGGATGCTCCGGTTTAGGCTCTCTCGTGAGGCCGCCACCAAGGTGTCAACAGAGCTGCAGTCATCTCCAGGCTCAATTAGAAAGGGATCCAATTCCAAGTTCACACTCACGGCCATTGGCAGGAAGCTTCCCACTGCCCCTTGCCTTGTGGGCTGCTCCACAGAGCAGCTCACAGCACGGATGCTTCTTTGGAGGAGGCAGGTGAGAGAGAGAGAGAGAGAGAGAGAGAGAGAGAGCAAGACAGAAGTCACAATGGTTTATAACTTAACCTCAAAAGGGACATCTATTGCCTTTTTAATATTCTATTTATGATAAGTGACTCATTAGATCCAGCCCGCACTCAAGGGGAGGGGCTTACACAAGGCCACAAATACTAGGAAGTTGATCCTTGGTATCCACGAGAGAAGCTGCCTAACACAATAGGAGACAAAGGTAAACAATGACTTGTGTTAATCTGGATCTGTGTATCCCGTATGACATTATCTTTGCGCACGGTGAGTTGAGAACTCCCTAATTCATGTTTCATCCATTCGTATTCCCTTAGAAAATTCTGTGAAGACAACCTATGTAGTTATTTGGCGTCAACCTCCGTCTATTTATTTATTTATTTTAGAGACTGCGTCTTGCTCTGCTGCCCAGAGATTGGGCATAACCACTGTGATCCCGAGCTGTCTCTTTAATTATTTATACAACTTCCTAACCTTCCCCATCAGTGAACTTTTCCACTCGTGCATGTTATCTTGCCTGGCAAGAAAACAAACTCAGAGCTTGCTTCATCGATCATCGCAGTGGTCATTGGTTTTCTTTCGTCAGCTCACAACAACTCAATGAGGCGGGTTCTGAAATTACCCTCATTTTACTCTTGACGAAGCCGAGGCCCAGAGAGGCTAAAAGACTTGCCAGAGATCACATTGCTAGTAAGTGGTAGTGCTGGGCTTTGAGCTTTGGTCACCTAACTCCACGCTGTTAGCTATAACTCTATGTTGAAAGGACAGGAAAGGAGACGATGAAAGCTGTGGTCTGAATGTGCCCCTCCAGATTCCTGCGTTGGAAACTTAATCCCAGTGCAGCAGTGCTGGGAGGTGGGGCCTTTTGGGAAGTGCTCAGGTCATGGGGCTCTACCTTTGTGCATGAATTAATGCTGTCGTAAAAGGGCTTCATGAAGGAGTTTTGTCCTCTCGCCCTTCCATCTTCTGCCACCTGAGGACACAGCGTACCTCCTCTCTGGAGGACACAGTCGTCAAAGTGCCATCGTGGAAGCGGCTCGTACCAGATCACCAGATGTTGGTGACTTGATCTTGGACTTCCCAGTGTCCAGAACGGTGAGAAATAAATTTCCGTTCTTTATAAGCTACCCAGTCTGTGGTATTCTGTTATAGCAGCGAAAAAGGGACAAAAATGAAGAACATGTTTGCAGGTGTGTTTAAATTTCATGGTGGGGAGAGAGATGACTTCTATTTTCCTGTTGAACTAGGGGGTTTTAATGAATGCACATGGGCTGCTATGACAAAAATACCATAGACCGAGTGGCTAAAACAACCGACTTGTATTTCTCACAGATTGAGAGTCTAGAAGTCTAAGATCAAGGTGCCAGCAGACTTGGTGTCCGCTTCCTGGTTCACAGAGAGCCATCGTCTTGCTGTGTCCTCACATGGCAGATGAGGTGGGGGAACTGTCTGGGCTCTCTTTTATAAGGGCTCTAATCTCATTCATGAAGCCTCCACCCTCATGACCTAATCGCTTCCTAAAGCCTTCATCTCTTAATACCATCAGTTTAGGGGTTAGGGTCTCAACATGCAAATTTAGGGGGACTCAAACATTCAGTCCATAGCAGAAACCAACCTGCCCAATTGCATGATTTTCTCTAGCAATGATGAGCTGCCTCCGTGTGGGCAAAGAAAAGGTCCATCCACATTGGGGAGGAGACTCTGGAAAGCCCATGACTGGTGTAAAGAAATGGCAATTGGATAGAGAAACAGCATCTAAAGGAGAATCATAACAGGACATTGAAGACCAAGGACCCATTTCACGATGTTCTCTGGAGCTGGCCTGGCATTCAGAATGGCTGCGAATCTGAAACTCTCCCGGGTTCGGGGTAGGGAGAAGAGTATGATTCTATCTGCCTGGACTTGCTGCCTGGGACCGGCCAGGTCCCAGGAGTTGTTGCACCAGCTGACAGTGGTATTTGGCTGCTCCAAGCCACCGTCACTCTTTGGCCTGTCCCCAAGTAGCTCTGCTTCCAGGTCATTTTATTAACCCACACATCTTGGCTGGGTTTCTGATAGCTGCTCTCAGTGAACTGCTAATGCTGCTGCCCACTGTGGGCAGCGAAAGCAGCAGGTGGGAAACAATCTCATGAAAGATATAAGAATATAAGTGAACCGGATAGAAGGTATTAAAAAAAGAAGATGCATTAAGAAAGTAGCATAAGCTTCATTCTTTTTTCTTTTCTTTTCTTTTTTTTTTTTTGAGATAGGGTTTCACTCACTTTGTTGCCTGGGTCAAAGTGCAGTGGTGTCATCATAGCTCACTGTAACCTGAAACTCCTGGGCTTAAGCAATCGTCCTGCCTGGGGCTACAGGTGTGCGCCACCATGCCCGGCTAACTTTTGTATTTTTTGTAGAGATGGAGTCTTGCTCTTGCTCAGGCTAGTCTTGAACTTCTGATCTCAAGCAATCCTCTTGCCTTGGCCTCCCAAAGTGCTAGGATTATAGGTGTGAGCCGCACCCAGCTTGAAATACTTATTGATTTGACGTCTGTCATGTCTAAAGCAACATTGTTGGAAAAGAGCTAAGAGCTTCTTGTCAAGCCAGACTGGACAGAGGGTTGTAATGATTTTTCTACTTAATCCTTAGCTTAATCCTCCAGCCCTGAAAATCCCTTGATCTGTAAGGGACATTATAGTACATTACTCTATTAAAAGTGTGGAGAATTGAGAGATAAACTAAAACAACTTTATCTGGCAGTATCATGAAACTGTTGAGGTTTGTAGACACAGTCTTCGTTTCAATGTTTAATATAAACACTCATTATCAGTAGATATTCAAATCCAATATGACCGAGCCATTACTGTAGCAACTCACTAATCTTTCTTTGCGTATACACTATTTACTTTTTCAAGCCTAAGTTAAAAGTGAATTATTTTCCTCTCTCTAATGAATATTATGATGCTTTTTCTTTATAGTATTCAATCTAAAACTTCTCAAGTTTTTTTAAGGCTGGCAGTAGATTGTGAATGTTCAAATAGACCAAATTCCAAAGTACACATTCATTATTGACTTAGCTGAGCTTCCTGAGATAAGCAGAAGATAAATTTCATCAGCTCTCTTTATGCTACCATGAAGTAAACTCTTTGAATCAGAGAGAGCAAATGCCAATGTTGGAGCTGAGACAGGTAGGAGGGCACCAGGGAGATTATGGGATAAATAATAGAGGAGACTCTAACAGACAACCCAGATACTTTCTCTTCCAAGCTTCTATTATTTTATATTTTTATTATTGGTTCAGTCACAGCCTGAAGGTTTATGCTAGGATTTTGCGGCTCTTTGAGGATGCACTCTCATTACCAACTTGCGTTTAAGATTTAACAGCAAAGTGTGAGGTTGAAAGAGTACTTGTACAGCCATAAAATAATTTGATCTACTCATGGAAATTCAGTTTTGGACTAAGTGATCTTTAGCATCTCTTTCTGTTCTAAGATTCTGAGTCAATTTATTTTCATAGACCTCAATACCCTTCTTGACTCTTTTCTTTTCTTTTCTTTTCTTTTCTTTTCTTTTCTTTTCTTTTTTTAAACTTTTTTTTAGAAATGGGGTCCTGCTATGTTGCCCAGGCTGGCCTTGAACTCCTGGGCTCAGGCAATCCTCCCACCTCAGCCTCCTGAGTAGCTGGGACTACAGGTGTACACAACCATGCCTGACTCAAATTGAATAGGTTGTATTCAATACTCTTAAAAGCCCCCTGGTAACTTTGTGTGTGTGTGTGACAGTCTTGCTGCATTGCCCAGGCTGGTCTCAAACTCTTGGGCTCAAGTGATCCTCCTGCCTCAGCCTCCTGAGTAGCTGGGTCTATAAGGCGCGTGCCACCATGCCTGACTCCTTGACCATGTTCACCTATTCAAGTGTTGCTCCATTTAAATACAACATCACTTGTGATTTCTCCATTTGGAAGTGATCATCCATTCCTTTGAACTCTTCATAGAACTTTACTTGCAACTCATTGATAGCACTTAACACTTTCTTTCTGGTGTGTTAGTGGTAGTGTATGCAATATCTTCCTCATTGAACTAAAAGCTTCTTAAAAGCAAGCAGAATGTCTCAGTCATACTTGTTCTACCCCTAGCACGGAACATGGTGCTTTGCAAATTCTTTTTATTTATTTATTTATTTGTTTGTCTGTTTATTTTTGAGACAGGGTCTCACTCTGTTGCCCAGGCTAGAGTGCACTGGTGTCATCATAGCTCACTGTAACCTCAAACTCCTGGGCTCCAGTGATCTTCCTTCCTCAGAATTCCAAGTAGCTGGGACTACAGGTGTGTACCACCATACCTGGCTAATCTTTATATTTTTTGTAGAGACGGGGTTTCACTCTTGCTCAAATTGATCTCAAACTCCTGACCTGAAATGATCCCCTGGCCTCGATTTCCCAAAGTGGTAGGATTACAGGCATGAGACATGGCGCCTGGTCTTCATAATTTTAAAAAGTTCCCCAGATAGCTCTGGTGATTAGCTGGGTTTGGGTAGTAGACACCTTATATTTGTTATATATGTCATCTCATGTTCTGCTAATTAGATACCTCAATGCCTTCTTTGGGGAGGAAGACTAGTTTAGAATCCCTGATATTCCCATAAGTGCTAGAAAAAGGAGGAATAATAGGCTAAATTGGCCATATTCAATTATATAAATTTCCAGTGGACACTAATGTTAAAAAAAAAACCGAAAAAACAACCCTGTGTGAGAGACTTCCATTTTGGACACTGTGGTCACCTATGTTCTCTGAAGGTCCCTCATGCAAAACAGTTAGGTCCTGCCTAAGACTCAAGTTTTATTGTAATTATGGGCTCAGAAAGTAAGATGTTATGATTTCAATGTGTCTCCCAAAAGTTAATGTGTTGGAATCATGATTCCTCAATGTGGTAGTGTTGGGAGGTGTTTTGGGGTCATAGGGGCTCTTCCCTCATGAAGAGATTGATGCCATCCTCCCTGGACTGGGTTAGTTCTCATGAGCGCTGTTAGAAGGTGGGCTCTCTTCACCTCCTTCATTTTTGCACACACCCACTTCCCCTTCTGCTTCTCTGCTGGGGTATGATGCAGCCAAAGGCCCTCGCCAAAAACTGACTAGAAACAGCCACCTGATCTCGGACCTCCCAGCCTCCAGACCTGTGAGCCAAAATGGACCTCTTTTCTTTATAAATTACCTAGTCTCGGGTATTCTGTTATAGGAACAGAAAACAGACCTTAGTCTGCATAAGGAAAATCTCCAAGGCCCATAAACCCAATCCAACCCAACCAATCTGTGAGCTGAAACCTCAGAGGTTGGAGTGGGCTGCCTTCCGTGCGAACAGTAGCACTGAGCCTAACACATCAACTCTTGAGTCTGCGTAAAGTCAAGGAGATGAACCTGAGACTCCTGGACTAAGCTGGGATCCTGGAAGGAAGCCGATCTGGTCCCAGGTGAACAACGTCCTTGGAAGCAAGGACGTCCGTGGAAGCAAATGAAAATCTTCTTTGGAGGAGATCATGTTCCATGTAAGGACCTAGGATGCCTAGTGATAATGATCAACCAAATGTAGACTAATAAAGACCAACCAGCCAACCAAGAAACACAAAGGACGTGAGATATGGGAATTATCATATTTAAAACAAAATAATTCCATTTAAAGTCTTTAAAACAGCTTTACTGAAATATAATTCATATACCATATAGTTCACTCATTTAAAGTATATTAATAGCAGATTAAATATAGCTGAAGAAAGAACTTGTAACCTGAAAGCAGAGTCAAAAAATGCAAAATATGAAGGTGAGGTTAAACTTATGGAGGCTAGATGGAGGTAGCCAACATACATCCAGTCGATATCCACTCTGAGTAGATAATGGCTAAGGAAGACATTCCAAAAGAGGTGTAAGACTCGAATGCAAGGCTATGAAAAGCTCATTCCTAGTCTGTAGGGATCTTCAGAACATCAAATTCGAAAGGAAAATGTTAAAAGTTGCCAGAAAAAAAGAAAGTTCACCTGCAAAGGAACAATCGTTAGACTGACAGAAAACTTTAGCAGTAACAACATAAACCAGAAGATAAAATGACATTACCGATATACTAACAATCAAAAATTGTCTAATAAAATACTCTTCTAAGAATGAGGACAAAATAAGAACTACGAGATAAGCAGTTTACCACCAACAGATCTTAACTAAAGGAACTTTAAGGATAAACTTCACAGTGAAGAAAAACAATTCCAAAAAGTCTCAGGTATGAAAATGATAAGCAAAGAAAATGGAACATGCTTAAGTCTTATCCCATTGTTTTTATACAATGATTATAATAATAGTTTTGTTTTGTGGGGTTGGATAAAAGGCTCTAACTGGACTTCGTTTCCAGCAGCACGTACATCATGCGTGGGGACGGAACGGGAGTTACAGGGCTCTGAGGTTAAGATGACTGTATGTCGCGACCTGCTCAGGACAGTGTAGGTTCACACCTGTTGTCTCAGTGTAATTGCTGATGTATCACCCCCTTCACTCTCAAGAGCGTACTGGCTTGGATGGTAAATTATTTGGCAACTCTGATATGTGGGACTTAGTGACCTGTTGGACCTGGGACATAAGCAGGAGCATAAGGCAAAGATAAAGCTAAGATCTCATTCCCGGTTGACTTGGAATGCGGTGGGGCCAGTGACACAGCACCAGCTGAGCTTGTGAACACTTGTCTCAGATCAGGAACTTCCAGGAGCATCTTTCGTAAGACCGGGAAGATGGTTAGTTCCATCTGCTCCAGTTATTTGGGGAATTGAATCGTTCTGAGGCATTTCAGTTAGTTAAATGTGACCCGTGATAACGCCCTCAGTTCTTTTCTGAGTATGCGACAATACCTAGGAAGCTTGCAAACTGACTGCACATCTGAGAGCTTTCCGCTGAGAAGCCCAAAAAGGCCCTGTTGCTGTCAACCTCATGTCCGCTGTGATAGGATCTGCAATTCCAAGCTAATTGGGGAGGGGAGGGTGTACAGGTTTCTACTGGCAATAAGTTACAGAGAGTAGGAGGAATACTTTCCTGTCCTCTGTGAATAATTTTTTTAAAAGGCGAATATCCCCCAAATCAACAAACAGAGATGGGATTCACAGTGTGCTTACCGAATTGGTCAATGTAGTAATTACTTTGTTGATTATGGAGAAGAGGGTGGAGGAGACAGCTTGCAGGAGAGAGAACAGTGCCAGGATGAGAATCAGAAGGCCTGGATTCTGGCTTTATTGTGCCCCTCTGGCAATGAGATCTTGAGTAAGTCACTTTCTTCTATAAGTGAGAATATTAAGAACCTTTATAAGCACTAGCCATGTGCCAGGCACTATTCTAAGAACTTTCTGAATCCCTAAAACAAAAACCAATGTATTACTGTCATCATTCCTATTCTAAAGATGAGGAAATTGAGGCATAGCGAGAGGAGTTAACTTTCCAGAGATCACACACCTTCCCAGTGGCAACCCTAAGATTTGAAACTGGGCTCTATGCTCCTGAGCAGGCCCCGTGGTATGCCCATCCACCATGCTGCATTCTGCTCTGAGTCTTGGGAGGATGTCCCAGCTGGGCGTCCTGGCCCTCTGGCTTCTGGCTGGGTTCCAGCAATGACAAAAGATCAGAGGGTGCGAGGAGAGAGAGGTTAAGTTCTTTCTCCTCCCAGTTGCCTCTCTGAGAGGTCCCCCCAGGTCGACTGCATGCCTTCATCAAGGTGATGTCTCCTATCAGGTGCTTCTCCATAGAATTCATCTATTCCAGTTCTAGAAAGTACTTTTTTCCCATCTCGCTTCTGGCCTAGGAATGGTAACAGCTCTGTGCTCTTGCCAGCATGGATACTGGACCATCCCTTGCTGCTAGGACGCTGTGGATCATACATACATTGCAAGCTATGAAGTCGCACATATTGTACTATACCAGAAGCAGGTTCATGTTGCTGTCACAGGACTGTCTGGCTAGGGTACTGGGGGTTCTGCTTAGTAAAGGCTCCCAGTTGGGCCTCTTGGAAGGGAGAAACCTGGAACGACCTGTCGCAGCTGATCACTCCAGGACCGAGACACTTGAGAAAGTGGAGAAGGTGGTGAACAGCTTTGTTCCTTAACTTCCTGGCCAGAATTTGTAGACTTTCAGCACCTGCCAACCTTTCCAAACTTATTTAGCTCCGGTACACTAGCCTTCTTTCATTCACTGAATGTGTCATAGAATTGAAATATCCTCTTCCTTCGGTCTGGAATATTCTTTCTTCTGTTTGTGGAGAAAACTCCTCCAGATGTCAGCATGAATGTCACTTGCTTAGGGAAGCCTTCTCTGGAACACACCCCTCATTCCTGCCAGGATAGATGAGTACCCTCATTATATGCTCTTTGAAACTTTCCTTCACAACACTTAACATATTTGTAATTATGCATTTGGTCATTATTTGATCCATGTCTCCCCCCTCACTAGAAAAAAATTCCAGAAGGCCTGGGGTTGCTTCTAGCTTTGCTCAACATTAGATTTCCAGAACTGGGCACAGTGATTGACTTCAGAGGACACTGAAGACTGTTTTCGTCCATCCATCCATGGAGAGGTGGGTGACTAAGCATCATAAAATGGCAAAGATGATAGACCAGGAAGAAAAATATTTAGGAGAGTGCTGTCTAGTGGTGCCAGGAGCAAACGAGGAAAATGTGGCCAAGTTTTTGCCTGAGGCCTTACAAAAGTGTTGAAATGCTTGTGGAAAAGGTTTTCTTTTTCTCAGGAGGGCAGTAGAATATCCTTAGAAGTGGCTAGGCTGACGTCAGTAATGACAAGAGGAAGGATATTTCACAGAATTAACAGGAAGTTTGACTCCCATCGTGAGAAATGAGGAATGAGGAGGCCCATAAAAGGATGGTGACAGTTTTCTTAGTATTGTCACTGTTGGGCACTGGGCAGAGCCTGGGAGACAGAGCAGGAGGGAGTAGGCCATTGCAGAGCATGCACCAAGGGCCCTGGGCCTCAGAGAACTTCAGGTCCTGCAAGAAGAACGTGTAAGAAACTCCAGAACCCAGTTAGAGAAGAACGAGGGAGGACCAGTGATTTCATTGGTGTAAGGTTGAAATAATGAGTATTTGCTTTCCTCCATGTTTTATATTGTTATCCACACATCCCCTTTGAATACGCAGCTCACTGGGCATGAGAAATGTGTGCTAGAACATGATGCCTTTTGACTTAGCCATTGATTTTAATGATTATTTCATTCTCTCTTCTCCAGCAAAAGTGACATTTCGGAGTTGATTATGGCTCCTTCTGCAATGGATCTTTTTCGAACTCTTTGTATACATTGGTACCATATAGGTAATGAACCATTGACTGATCTGTTTCCTAATTCAGTGGGATCTGGAATTTGGCAGCATCTTTATTTTTGAGTGTGATTTTATTAGGCTCTGCATTTTTCCATCTGGATTGCATACTTGAACAAAAAGCTTTACTTGAATATACGTTGTACCTTAAATAGAAAAAAAAAAACCTCCACATGTAAATAATAAAGTAGTATTTCTAAGTTTAGCTGCCAAATTTATTATTGAATTCTGCAAGGAACGAATTGAACTAACCCAAATACCATCCTTTTATGACCAATTTGTGTGGACAGTTATAAATAGTGCCATGAACTCTGCCTACAAGGCTGCAAGCCAAAAATTTCTGAGTGTACAAAGGGACTGTTGTTCCTTGTGAATAGGCAATTATTAAAAGGCGTTTCTGAAACTGGAAGCTGAGTAAAGCAGTTTGTCAATTGACAGTCTAATAAAAAAGAAATCGAATTGATAAAAGTCTCACTCAAAGATGGCTTATGTATTTTATATACTATGTATGGATTTATTTACACGTGTAAAAATTACTTCCATGTAGACATAGCATTGATAAGATATTTATTCATTAAAATTTATTTATTGGAATAAATCATATAGTGTTGAAAAATTTGGCAACATTTCAGTGTAAAAATTGTCTGTGCTCTTAAAAAAACCATTCTGTTCGAGCTTCCGGATAGCTGAACACATGGAGGTTCCCAGAGGGTGGCGCACCCGGGGAGGGCATGGAAGCTCTCCGTTCCCCTTCCCACACGCCTTGCCCTATGCATCTCTTCATCTGTATCCTTTGTAACATCCTGTACAATAAACCAGTAAACATAAGTGTTTTCCCTGAGTTCTATAAGCTACTCTAGCAAATTAATTGAACCCAAACAGGGGATCGCGGGAACTTCAACTTGAAGCCGGTTGGTTAGAATTTCCGGAAGCCTGGACTTGCAACTAGCATCTGAATGCGGGGCAGTCTTGTGGGACTGAGCCCTCAACCTGTAGGACCTGAGGCTGTCTCCAGGAAGATAGCATCAGAATCGAATTGAATTAGAAGACACCCAGCTGGTGTCTGCTGCTTGGTGTATGGGGAGAAACCTCACACATTTGATCCCAGAAGTCTGCTGCGTTGACTGTCACTGCTGAGTGAGAGAATAGGAGAAAGCGCATTGACTATTGCGTTTTTTCCACTGACAGAATTGGTGTTGGGAAGTGGGATTTGCTGCGACGGCCCTAGCTCATGGAAACATGAGGTCTGGGAAGAGAGAGGATGAAAGGGTGGGGAGAGTGAGGCACCTTTGATTCCTGGGTAGCCACAGAGTCACCCAAGTATGAAGCTGCAGCTGTGCCGTGCTCAGTTCCTAAAGGTGAAAGTCACCAGTGGAATTTAGAGATGGACCCAACGCTTGGGGTGTTGGTTCACTAGATATGGTTCATAAGGAAATGAAAACTATTAAGGAGAAAGCAAAATATTCAATCCCTTGGTTATTGCTATCCATAATAGCTAAAATAAAATTAAGTGGGAGGGCTGGGTCCCACCTCAATGTCACACCAAGCTCAGAATTCAGTGAGACTGAGCTTTAGCCACCAGCTTGAGAGCCACCCCCAAAGGCAATATTATGCAGTGAGCAAAGAAAGTACCTCCAAAACCTATAGTTGCCAAGAAGGTGCTCAGTGCGGGGGAAGGGCAAAACCAAGTAGCTGTGGAAAGCAGAGGGTATGGTGGGAAGGCATCATTCCATTGTGCAGATCAGTGTCATCAGCTTCCTGAAGAACCTTCACTAAAATGGATTGTGAGAGTAACTAATTTAGGAGCAGTATCCTTCGTTTTAAATGCTACAGACTAGCAGAGCATGTTTGGGTTGATGCAGGACTCCCAGCTCACTGTGAAACAATCACAAACGGGTATATATGATCCAGACACACAGGAGGTTGTTCACGAGGGAACCTCCCGCCTGGTGAACTGGATAAAAGCCACTGTAAAGTCTATTTACTCTGAGACTGGAGACTTCCCAACTCCCCCTAGGAATGCCAAGTGGAGCACTCCAGATGATGCAGCTGATATGCCTTGTACGCAAGCCACGTGGGACTGGCTTTATGATCACTGGGATGTTCACCCGCTAAATATTCCCATTACCCAGGTCATGGTAAACGCTGTGGTGAAGGGTGTCCCTTCCGCACGGCACCTCATGTAACCTTACTGCTGCGAAATGGAGCTACAGTCAGGGAAGCCTTATCAAATTTGCTGTCACAGCTTTCTCTCATGACTCTTCCAGATGCTCATAAAAACATTAGGGTAATTAACAAGAGAATGGGCAAAGGCAAAGGGGAGAGTCAAAGGACTCATCCCAGGAAGATGGAAATTTTTAAACAGTTATTAAGAAATAAAGTGAATAAAAAACCCCTTGATAGGGGTGAAACTAAGTGGAAAAAGAAAGGAGAGAATCATGGGACTCATCCCAGCAGGGTGGAAATCTTTAGATGGTTATTAAGAAAAGGAACGAATAAAATGGATATTGATGGGGTTAAAATGAAGGTCTTAATATAACACTATCAAAGGTTGTGTGGAAAAAGGGAACTCCCACTGGTCCCCCAACATTAAGGGCTCTAAACAAGTTTGCTGTATTTCCCCCAACTTGGAAAAACTTAAAAAGCCTGAAGATAGAGATTAAAATGAGAAACCCCACCTGCAATTGCCTGGGGCGATGGTTAGACTGGCCAATCAAGAGAACAGGGACAGAGAGCCCAGGGTTTCCTGGCTCTTTGTACAAGAGAGGGTAAAATAGTCTGGAGGTGGAGAAGAGAAGTGTCTGGGGCTAGAATATAAAAATGTAAGAGTTGGTAGGATTAGGAAAGTTGGAATGTTTAAACAGGCTTTAGGTTAAGTAGTTGTGCCTCCTTTCCCTAAATGGTTTATGAGCAAGGACGTTGTATCTGACTGGGACATGGTCAGGACAAGGAACACACTGTCCAGCCCATAATATGCAGCAAAAGGCAAAGAGAGATCCTCCTCTGAGTGATAGTTTGATATAGAAGTGGGACAGACAATTAAAACATTGGTTGTATAAAACAGGGAGATAAAAGCATGAAGAGTCAGCTTACTCACCTTACACACTTCACACACTCAACGTGAGACTAAAAAAGTGTCCGCCCTAGATTTTTGTCTGTTTTCTGGTGAATATAGGGAAGAGGGGGAGAAGAGGATGCTGGTATGACTATGACATTCTTGCCAAGGGAGAAGTATGCTGATATAACAGTTAAATTTTTTTTCTTTCTTCCCCAAAAAACCTCAAAAAAGTTTTTTCCCTCCCCAACCTGATTCAGTAGTCCTTGGAACAGGACTGCAACTACAAGTGCTAGATGCAGGGCTGATACAAGAAACTATACCTATAACTATGTTTTTAAACCCTATGTCAAAATTCCTAAGGACCTGATGGAGGTGGGGTGAGCAAAATTGGGGTTAACAGTGAATGCAGCTATATTGTATGGTGGTAAAAATGGCTAGTTCTGCACCTATTTAATCTTACCCCAGCTGAATGGGATGGACTGGGGAGGAGGGACTTGCTAGACTAGTGTTCCTGCCTGCAGTCTAGACCAGCACAGTGGAGATTCTAATGTGCCTTCCAAAGGTGAAAAAGTTTGGGTGCTAATA
Organism: Avahi laniger; assembly: GCA_963575035.1. NCBI lineage: Eukaryota > Metazoa > Chordata > Mammalia > Primates > Indriidae > Avahi > Avahi laniger. The sequence goes on along the minus strand of CAUYSK010015903.1, from coordinate 4,142 downwards.
GAGAGAAAGAGACATACTAGCTGAGAGTAAAGGAATGAATAAATGGATTATGAATTGAGAGGAATCCGACATTACATTCATGCCTCAAAAGAGGCTCAGAGCAAGAGATGACATGGTCTCTTAGCTCGATTACATCATATGTGTAAAAAGGTAAAGCTGCATGGTTGCTCAGACCACTCCTCCTCTTGGAACCTAACAAAATTGAATGGAAGCCTGCAAACCTAAGTAGCCTCATCCTGGGAGATATTCATACACTATGAGGGACTGGATTAATTATTATTGATTGAATGGGATTCTAGCAATGTGGCAATATCTTTTGGGTTGTATATCCTTTTGATGTAAGGTATCCGGATTTGAAGACTGTGATACTGTAAAATATATATTTGGTCTTCAACCCCTTTAGTCTTTGACCCTGTTTCCTGACATGCAACTCCTAAAATCCTGGGAATCTCAAAAGTGATGTCTTTTTGTACATTAATGAGCTGACCGATGGCTGGCAGCCCCCAGGTAACTTCTGGATGGGGGCTGGTCACCTGAGACACCAAGCCATGATTAGTGGGCTAGGACTCAGCCTCACGCCCAACCTCTGGGAAGGGGAGAGGGACAGAAGGTTAAGTTGATCATCAATGTCCAATGGTTTAATTGATCGTTCCTACATAATGAAGCACCCATAAAAACACAAAAGGACAGGGTTCAGAGGGCTTCCGGATAGTGTGAACATGTAGAGATTCCTGGAGGGTGGTGCACCCAGAAAGGGCATGAAAGGTTCATGCTCCTTCTCACTTGCCTTCCCTTATTCATCTCTTCATCTGTGTCTGTTGTAATATTCTTTATAATAAACCAGTAAATGTAAAAAAAAATTCTCTTTATAAATATAATACACATTTGAGTAAGTCTCTTGTAGACAGCATATAGTTGGGTCTTATTTTTATATTCAGTCAGTCAGTTTATATATTTTAAATGGGGAATTTAATCCATTTATATTCAAGGTTATTATTGATAGGTGAGGACATACTCCTGTCATTTTATTGATTGTTTTCCATTTGTTTTGTGTATCCTTTGTTCCTTACATCCTCTCTTATTATTTTTTACAATTTGGTGGAAAGTGCAACAATAAATGCATCATGGTTACAAGAAGAAAGAATGTAACCTAAACATCTGTACCCCCATAATATGCTGAAATAAAAAAAAAGAAGAAGAAAGAAAAATGTCCAAAGTCTTACCATTTATAAACAACTAAGGTTAACTTCCCTCCGAAAATATGACTCAGAGCCTTTCCAAGTTAGCAAATATGGGTATGCATCACCATTTTTGTTGGCATCATCAATTTTTAAACTCATTTTCAAAACCAACCTGTTTAAGCTCAGATTCCTGTGAAAAAGAATCCAAGACGAGAAATAAGTTCTTATGTTTTATGTGGAAGATGAAATCCCAGGGCAGCAAGAGTGAAGGAAAAGATATGTGAAGTGGTGAAGGATCAGAAGCAATGCCATGTGATGCGTTTTGCTTTGTGACGAGACTTTCAGAGGCAAACCCTCTTCCTTAGCAGGTACAATTGCTTGGTCAGGCAGCACATGTCCAGAAAGACTATATGGAGAAGTTATACCTCAGAAGAGTCTTTTGGAGGGAGGAAGGGGAAGAAATGTATCTGCTGGCTCCTTTCTTCCACTGGTCAAATTTTGACTCACAAGGAAGTTTATTCCCTTACATCACTTGGTGCCTTTGGCAGTAGCTTGCCAAGCCAGATCCCACATCCGGCAATGAGATTCTTCATCTGAATTTGGAAGTGACAGGAGGAACAAGAGACTATAAATATGTAGATGATCAGCCTCAGGAGGTAGATTTTTATGGGTCTACACAGAGTAGATCGGCCATAGCAATAGCTTAGGTAAAACAAAGTGAACCAGGTTCAAAGAGAGAGGTGAGGCTAAGAGAAGCTGTGAAGGCAAGTAAGAAATGTACTGGAGAAATAATTTAGGTTGTTTTCCATAGTAACTAAGGCTACAATGAAAATATTTTTGCATCCATTTTGTGCATTATCCGTATATTGGCTTAGAATAAATTCCCAGGAGATATATTGCTGAGTTAAGGGTTACAATTATTGTAACTTGTGATACATTTGAAAAATTGCCTTCCAGAAAGGTTAGAACAATTTGAATTCCATCCCACTGGTAGAAGAATGCTTATTTGCTCATGAACTTGCCAACATTGTAATTTGTATCAGTCAGTATTTGTGAGATTATGCTACAGTAACAAATGACCCCCAAATTGCAGTGGCTTACAACTTTCTTTTTTGCGTGTGTCAGCTGCAAGTTAAGTTCTGCTCCATATTCCATTTATCTCAGGACTCAGACTAAAGGAGTGGCTCCATCTCAGTCTGATGTCAGTGGGAGCAGAGAGATAATGGAAAGCCAGAATGACTCTTAAAGTTTCTGCTCAGATGTGGCACACCTCACTTTTGTTTACATTGCACTGGTCAAAGCGAATAGTACCACTGAGGTTAATTTAGTGGATTGGAGAGGTATGATCCTCAAGAAGAAAGGGTCAATGAATAGTTGGGAAAATAATACAATCTACCACATTATCTTTGCCAATATGAGAGGTGGGAATAATACAATTATTTTAAGTTTACATTCTTTAATTACTAATGAGATTGAAACATTTTTATGTTTATTGGTCATTCATTCTCTTCTTTTGGAAATTGTTCTTACCCTTTGCCCATTTTCTAGCTGAATGCTTTCTTATTAATTTTTAAGACTCTTTGCATATGAAGGATATATATATTTCCTCCATTGAATTTAAATAATGATGTTTTTCCAAAAAGAAATGTTTAAATGCATGTGGTCAAGCCCATGTTTTTTTCTTTATGGCTTTCTATTTCATTTCTTGCCGTGGTGTAGTAGAATATTACATTCATGTTTCCCAATGGATCATGCCTCCCAGGATCCATGCTCTTGTGTGGTCCCCTTCCACTTTGACTTGGCCATGAAACTTTCTTTGAAACTGACAAGCATGATGCAAGCAAGAAGCTTGGTAAGCACTTGCACACTGAAAGTTTTTCTCTTGGAATGCTCCCTCGTGGAGCCTCGAGCCAACTTATAAAGCAGTTCAGACATGCTGAGACAGCATGTTGAGAAATAGATGCATACCTGGTCATCTCTCAGCTTTTCCAGCCATCCTAGCTGAGGCATCAGACATATGAATAAAACCATATTGAAAATTTCCAGACCTGAGTCAAGTGACCCCCGGCAATACCAGCAGAAGTACTTCCCAGCAGAGGCCAAGACCTACTTGCAGAATTATGGGTACAAAAACAGTGCTTGTTTTAAGCCACAAAGTTGTAGCTTAATCAATAACTGAAACTCTTTGTATGGTCCTTTTTATTTGGGGAATTTAAAATGTTCATCTATAGTTAATTCTGCTCTTTTTATAGTTTTTTTTTTGTTAACATTCAGCTTTATCCTTTCAGAATGTAGTCTTGTATAAAGAATGGAGTGTGGATTTAATGGTAGTTACTATTATTGTTCCTTGTACAAATGAAATTAAGGCTTAGGCTAAGTGAATTAAGTGACTTGTCCAAGACCATACGGTAAGAGCAGAATAAGATCCAAAGCCAGACAGTCTGACCCCAGAGGTCAAGCTCTCACCCCCATACTATACGCCTGAAGCACAGGCCAGGGCAAGCGTCTTCCCTGTTCCTTGCCAGCAGCTCTGCCTTCCTGTGCAGATAAGCATCCACACACTTGCTCTGAGTCTTTCAAGAAATATGTTTTTAATATTTTTACCCTACTTTATTTTCACCCTAGTTTAAAAAATAGGATATTTTTTTTACCCTATTTTTAAAAATAGGATATATTTCTTTTGGAATTTTGTGCATGTGGTAGAGTCATTGCCAGATGAGAAGTGTGATTCAGCATTTGGGTTCAGGATGAAGACTTAATTTGGGATTGGTGGGTGTCTAATGAAGGGGAAAGAAGGAACTACTTCCAGTGACTTCTCCAGGCTTTTATGTGACGGGAGCATCTAGAAGTTGGGATTCTGGCCCTTCAAGATGCTGTTGGTAGAAGAGGAAACTTTGGTGGGGAAGGCCGGGCGCGGTGGCTCTGTAATCCTAGCACTCTGGGAGGCTGAGGCGGGTGGAT
>CAUYSK010015900.1:0-17402 GCA_963575035.1 Avahi laniger | reverse complement strand
ACAGGCATGCGCCACCATGCCCGGCTAGTTTTTTCTATATATTTTTAGTTGTTCAATTAATTTCTTTCTATTTTTAGTAGAGATGCAGTCTCGCTCTTGCTCAGACTGGTTTTGAACTCCTGAGCTCAAACAATTGGCCCGCCTCGGCCTCCCAGAGTGCTAGGATTACAGGCGTGAGCCACCGCACCCGGCCTTTTTTACTTTTTTATAGCACTTACCACTTCCTATCTACTTTGCTGCTGTTTGCCCCGTTTTGTTGCCATGAAGGAAGGGATGAAAGAAACAAACATTATATAAATGATCTCATTCTCTCTCATTGGCAAAATTCAACTCTATTTATAGCCCTCCCTCCTGGTGTGGTATCTTCCATATATATAAATGTAGCACTCTGTCTGGAGATATGGGTTACCTTTAGCCAGATAAATAAATTAAAAAAAAAGAATTAAATCTGCATTTGTGGGTCTATGTTATCTTTTCTTTGGTTTTGTTAACAATCTTTAGGAGTGTTAAAAAAAACAAATAATCTTTTACAATTAAAATCTCATAGTTTTAGAACGTAAGTCTTAACTATTAAACCTCTGAAATTCTTTATAAAGCTGGGATTCTGTTTTCATATCTATTGCCCTAAAATATGGCATAGAAATTCTATACATTCAGTTTTCCACTTTTGGCCAAGAAAGACTCTGTAATTTTACCTGCAACCCTTACCTCCTGGTATTGGCTTTAGTTGATTTTGCCAACAAAATTCCTCATCAGAGAGACTCTTTGAGAGGAAAAAAGTAGAATAGAGTTTGAAAATAGATGTTTTATGCTTAAAATGTATCTCATATTTAGAGTTTTTTAATATGTCAATAGGGAGGAAAATAAGCATGGATGCTGAAAAATCTCAGCTAATTAATTCTGATGAACTGAGACTCTCTTTATGGGGCATTGCCTAGAATCATGGTAGCTGAGTGGCAAGGAATTCCTGAAATTAGCCTGAGGTCATGGTCATATCTCTTAACGCAGCCACAGAATAGTGAAAAATTAGGAAGAACAGAGTTAAACCTTGTACAAATTTTAATTCGGTAGCTAGATACAATACAACCTTATTCGCTTTAAAGAAGTAGTAAAAATTGAAGGAGTAGAGAGAAGGTAGAATGGATGGATGGTAAGGAAAAAAGGGATTTAGGTAAGAAAAAAATTTTTTTTAATTAGAAGAAAAAAAAGATTGGCAACCAAAAATTAGACTGAACAGCTCATCTTTTACCCTCACGTATCTAGATATGTAAGTAAATTTGTCTCTAGAATGTGGCAATGCCTTTAACAAATACATACCAAAAAATATAGAAAGATTGGTGACTATTTCCCTGAACTGTTTGGAGATCCAACTTTAAAATGAGAGTATGTTTAGGAAAGTTCTTGGAAACTATCAAGAATAAAAAAATTGTAAGATAAAGTTCATGATTATTTCTAACATAATTACTGCTGTCATAGGATGAGTGTGAACTTTCACCTCATTTATTTATTCCACCAAATAGTTATTGAGCTGTACCTACTAAGTGCCCAACACACCATACAAAGTGCTAGGGATATAATGATAAACAAGACAAACACAGTCCTTTTTCTCATGGAGCATACATACATGCTAGTGGGAGAAAAACAAAAATTTAGTAAATAAACAAAATTAAAATAATTATAAGCCATATTAAGTGCTAAAGGAAACAAAGACTGGGCTGATACAGAATAATAATAATAACCTACTTAAAATACCTTATTTTAAGTGAGATAGTCAAAGAAAACTCTGAAGACGTCAATGATTTGAAGGATTGGAAAAGGGTATAACACTCAAGAAAAGGAAATTGCATGTATAAAGAATTTAGGTGGGAAAGATTTTGGCGTATCAGAGCAACTCAAAGACCACTGTTTCTGGATGGAACATAGTAAACAAAGTTATAGATGTAGACAGGGGTCAGATCACATAAACCGTGGTTAGAAGTTTAAATTTTATTCTATGAACACTATTAAGCTGCTCAAGGATTTTAAATGATTTTAAAATTTACAGTATAAGAAAGAGTATTTTTGCTGCTCTGGAGTAAGACAAGAATGGAAAAAGGGAATTCAATCAAAAGGGTACTGTAGTGGTCCAGAGGAAAGCCTAGATTAAGGTAGAGGAAAGCAGACAAATTTAAGGTCTCTACCTGGATTTCATGCAGACATAAAAAAAAAACCCTCAAATGTTCCAGTATGACCTCCAAATCTTTCCTGCCAATCTGCTCCACTTGTACCTTGACTATTAGAAGGACAGACTCAAAATTTTATAGGCATCCTTGACTCTCTGACAACTCTCATCCAATCTGATAGCAAATCTTGTTGACTCAACCTTCAGAATAGACCCAGAGGCTGAGTACCTCACACGGTTACTTCCCTGCTACTCCCCTAGTTCAAGGCACCATATTTTCCTATACAGATTAATGAAACAGACTTCTAAATGTTCTTCCTGCTTCTATCATTGTCCCCCTCCAATCTATTCTTTTTTTTCTTAAAGAGACAGAGTCTTGCTCTGTCACCCCAGCTAGCATGCAGTAGCATCATGATATCTCACTGTAACCTCCAACTCCTGAGCTCGAGCAATCCTCCTGCCTCAGTCTCCCGAGCAGCTGGGACTATAGGTGCGTGCCACCACACCCGGCTAATTTTTCTATTTTTTGTAGAGATGAGGTGTTTTGCTCTTGCTCAGGCTGGTTTTGAATTCCTGAGCTCAAGCAATACTCCCACCTTGCCCTCCCAGAGTGCTACGATTACAGGCCTGAGACACGCACCTGGCCTCTAATCTATTCTTAACACAGTCGCTAAAGTAATCCTTTCAAGTTCAAGTCAGACATTGGCTGCTCAAAATCATACAATAGCTTAGAGTAAAAGTCAAAGTCCTTAGAATAGCCTATTGCAATGATTTCTAAACGTTAGCATGCACCAGAATCATCAGAAAGCCTTATTAAAACACAAATTGCTGGGCCCTATTACCAGAGCTTCTGATTCAGTAGGTCTGAGGTAGGACCCAAAAATGTATTTAAGTCCTCCCAGAAGTAAATGCCAAATGTGTAAGAGATTTATTAGGGAAAACACCTGTGAAAGAAAATGAGGGAGCCAGAAGAGGCTGGAACAGTCACCAGACCTGATCCCAAGCAAAGCAGAGAGGAATGGAGGATTCTGAAGTGTCTTCTATTGCAGTACGATTTTAAGTAAAGTATACCAAGGTTGTTGACAGAGTTTTCAAGAGTCTCTCAGGAACAGACCTGTCTTAGGATCCTTGCCACGTTCAGTCATTGGGTAAGAGTAACCTATGGAAAGCAGCTTCAGCTGCTTTGGAGTGATGGATTGGATTGCAGCACGCAGTAGCTGGGGCCGTTTAATCATATTCCCTGTATTTGGAGATTTGAGAGGTACATTCTCATGGCTGTCAAACCAGCTAAAGTTAATGTTGGTGATACTGGAAACCAAAGTATGGAAACCATAGTTTGAGAATCAAGGGGCTTCATGATTTCCATTCTCTCATATCTATCTAACCTCATTTCATCTTACTCTCCTTTACTCCCTCCATTCCAGCCACCTGGCCTCCATTCTGTTCCTACTCCCTTACCTACTTCAAATCTTTGCTCAAATGTCATTTACCAGGAAACCTTCCCTGATTACCCCACTGCTATTGATCCTTCTTATCCTGCTCTACATCTTCTTCTCTTCTATAGCACTAATTATCATTTAGCAAATAAGTAAATTTATTTCATGTTATATGAATGGGCTATTATCTGTTTCCCATCACTAGAATGTAAACTTTATGGGGGGGCAGGGATCTTTGTTTTGCTCAGCAATATATCCCAAGCACACAGAACAATGCTTAGCACAGCAAAAGTATTTAATAAATATTTTCTGAATGAATTTCATGAATTTCTACTGTTCTAAGAAGCAAAGAAATGGAAGATGTTAAAACAAAAATCACTGTTGACCATCTCTATTTTTCACTGTAATCAAAATTTACATTAGAAAGTTAACAGCAAGAAATTCACTGTTCCATTAGACTATAAGAAAATGAAATATGAACAGAGTATATTTCAATCAGATGTTTTCCTCTAAATAGAACAGCAATAGAAATACAAACAGAAATTTTAAAATATATTATCATATACTTACATTCCTGATACTAATGACACTTTGAACACATGCTGAGCAGTGGAAGATGGATTGCCTAAAGCCATATTAAGTGCTCTGTCGATACTGAATGCCATCTGAGAAAGATAGCTTTCTGGCTGCTGTCCATAACCATCGTATGGCACATAGAGGTAAGGAAAGATGCCATGTAGATGAAGACATGTCTTCTGACCTAAAATGTAACACATTACAAAGTTTAGTCTTGAGACACATTTTAACAATGCAAAGCTCAGAATGAAAGTCATTTAAATGTTATAATGGCAACACATCTAAGGTAAGAGTTGAAAATTGAACCCATAGTGAAAGTTACCTGTATTAACTATATTTTACAACAGAACATTCAGAAGCATTTGTAAACATAAGCATGGTAGTATGATTTAAATAGTAGTTTCAATAAAAATATTTTTGACTGTTTTACACTCAAAATCCAACTAGTTTTACGTACTTCACTGAACCACCCTATAATACCACTTAGCAGTGTTAGGAAGCTTACAAAAATTCATTGAAAGTTTACTAAATAAAATGAATGCCTTACTTAGCATTAATGTTTTCAAACAAGAGACTTCCCTAAGACAGAGGCAGCTCTGGGGAAAGGAGAAGGTAAAAACAGTTCCTTTCCAGTGTGTGGAAGGAGGGTGGGAAGGAGGGTAAAAACGAAATTTTGCTATTGGAAAAAACCAAACCAAAATAAAACACAAAACCCAGACAAAACGGAATCAAAATAAAACCCCTATAGATCAACTGTAATAGACTTCTGGATATTTTAATTTTATATTTGGTGGAGTGGGACAGGGGGAGATACAATGAGAGGGAAAAAAATAAGCATGCAAACCTCTCAGGAATTTATCAGTCAGGTACAGAAGGGGTAAATGGTGCTGACTTGCCAACAGACAATTTAGTTCAGTCATGATAAAGAAAGTAATGAGTGAGAACTCACAAAAGAAGTGTCGCAGGAACGGTAATGTATCCCTGACAAGGTTAAGTAATAACAATGGCAACAATAAGCAGATGCACCACTACTCTCATGAATCTGGCAGGGCTGTATGGAAGTGGTTCCTGTCTTCGGAGCATTGTCCCTAGTTCCCCCTGGGTATGTGCCATTTGTCTAATTCAAACAGAGAGAACAGCAGTGATGGAAGAACACATGCATTTTTCTCATGCTGTCGCTCACTATCACTGTGCTGTTCCTGCCAGTGCAATCCTCAGGCTTCTTCCCACCCCTTTTGCCTCCTCACTCTAATTCAGTGGGCTTTTCCTTTTGGTAGGAAAGTAACTATTAGTTTGATTATTATTTCCCACTTATGATTTAGAATGATTTATATAAAATATACAGAAAATATTTCTATATTTAGTTGATATCTTGTGTTTACACTTTTTATTGTGTTTACACTTTTTATAAGGAGTAACATTAGCTTGTCTTATTTTTAAGGTACAGTTATAACAGAATTAACAAATAAATCTGCAACAGTTATTACATAAAGTATAGCAAAATTAGACAGATCAGTCACATAATGGAATAAGATTTGTGTCTACCAGACTGTAATATTCTGATTTGAATTACCACCTCTACCTACTGTCATACTTATGAAGAATTACAGATTGTATTGCTGTTACCCTAATTTCAGTTTCTATTTTTAGAAGCAGTTATATTATTTCATTCGAAGGAATGAAAAAAAATTATTTTCAGTTAAATAAAAATTATTTCGCTATTTCATTTTAAAATACAATTTGGTATTTCCCAAATAGTGCAGTTTTTAAATTCTCCAAATAGAGAAAATGCAAACTGTACCAATGGGTGAATCTTAAGAAAATATGTTTAATCAATTTACTGATGATTTACTGAAATACTTTTTAAACTTCTTATGAATAAAGGTTACAACCATTACCCTTCTGGACATAAACTACAATTGGATTAAGAGCAGCTCATGTGCTAAACTCCGGGGTGAAGGAGGCAGGAAGACAGAGAAATATTCCCTCTTAAGCTGGCAAATAGATTCAAGACCAGTGATCACAGAATTACTAGCACAGCAACATATTTTACAAGCAATATTGTAAGTTCTTAAAATATTACTTTTATAGTCACTATATCTTCAATAATGGAATTTTGGGTAAATTTTACAAGAAACAATTATAAAATGTGATTTCTACTAATATGGGCAAAGTGTTGACAAAGTATTTTAAAAATAAATTTTTTTGTTTTGGTTTTTTTTATTTCTTTAAAAATAATTTTATATCCACTTTTCACATCTCCTGTGAAGTATGGACCAGAGAAATTACCTTTCTTTTTATAGGCTTCAGAATTACAATTTTGGGATATATGATTTAGCAAAAAAGAAGAAATGATTTATTCAGCAGGTACTAGGCTAAGTGCTTTATGTAGTTATTTCTAAAACTTAGAACAGCTTTGCAAGTATTATAGGTTAATTTTCCCAGTTACATGGCTATTAAGCAACTGAATCAGAATCTGAAAACAGAAAAAATAAAAAACGAGCGCTCTTTCTGCTTAAACATGTTGATTCAATTTAAAAAATCAAAAAGTTCATGTTGTCTTCCTTGATCCTTAATTCCTCAGTTCTTATTTGTATCGTGATTGCCTGTTTCCTTATCTGGCTCTCCCATTTGATGGCAAATTCTTTGGGAGCTCATACTGTGTTTAAATGGACATAATATCCCCAGCACTCGCACAAAATACACAGTATGTATTTAATAAATATTTGTTAAATGAATGAAAGAACCCTCAGCAAAATAGAATAATTGCTTAAGGAAAAAGGAGTGGTATGAAAGCCTTTGAATATTCAAAGAAACAAATCCATGAAAACAGAAGGACTTTGATATAACTAATGGGACTTCAATCAGAGTTACAGAAGGACACAGGTGTATAGGGTTGCGAAGAATCCCTAGTTTATTGCACTTTTGTATGCTGAATAACCTGAAGTCCCATCCAAATTTGTAGTCACACATCAACACAGACATACCTATCTCTCTCTGGTTCTCCCGCAGGTAGGGATGGCTCAGTGACTTATTCACCACCCTTCCTCAAGAACAACCTTCTGAAGAGCAACCACAACACAAAGAATTCCTGCCATGGCACTAACAGATCTAATATAGAATAAGTGTCATGAAAAAGAAAATAAATAAGTTAAATAAGGAAAGAAAAATGTGTAAAAATGAATACAAGAGTCAATTTCTTTTTGACAACAGTATGTCTTTTATTACTGTAAAATTTGTAGTTCTGTAATGGCATTGCTTTAATTTGACAAGATACAGACCATTTCTATTTATTTCCCTCTGCCAGCTCTACCCCACATAGCTATAAAGTCCGTAGAGATAAACTAATCTACTCCGACCCCCATCAGTTAAGATTAGGTTCAACCTTGAGAAAACACCCTAAAATTAGTGTCTTTAGCATTAAAATTAGTGGCTTCTCTCTCACAAAAGAAGTCCAGAGGTAGGTAGCTCGTACTAGAGACTCAGCTTTTATTCAACATCTAGTAGTGGACTAGTTAAGAAAAATCTGTGACTTTAGTACAAAGACTTTTCTACTATATTCCATGGAGTTCCACATAAAAGATACTTTTAAGAATGTTTTTATAAAATTAGTGAAAGTTCTGGTATTTTGAAACCTTCTATTAAATGATTTTGGATTCTTAAAGGATTTAAGATATTAGCTATTACTAGGTAACATGTGTGTCTAAGGGAAAAAAATCCCTATTTCCCTTCCACTTTATTAAGGTATAAATGACAAAATAAAAACTATATACTTATGGTGTACAACATGACGCTTTGATAAATGTGTACAGTGTGAAATGACTAAATCAAGCTAATTAATATATCCATCACCTTGCATACTTATTATTTTGTGGTGAGAACATTTAAGGTCTAATCTTTTAACGATTTTCAAGTATACATTATCATTAACTATAGTCACCATGCAGTATATTAAATCTCCAGAATTTATTAATCCTAACTGAAACTTTAACCAACATCTTCCCCTCCCCTTCCCCCAAATGTCCCCTTCTTATTATCATGTCAAACTGAAGTTAGGCAACAAGTCCAGTAGAAATAAAGATGGTCTTTGGGAGAATAAGCCTATGTACAAAGTCTGAATTTTCCAATTTGACTGATGTTGTCTAATTCAGAAGCTGCAACAAAGTTACTTCAGGAAAGCTCCACCAAAACTTGACACACTTTGCCACACTATGTAACTGCTGGTTCTTAAAAGACACCATGGCAAAACTTTGCAGAGTTGGCTAGTTCCCAACTATGTGTAATAGATCTTGTATAACTAAGTCAGGTGCCTCTTTAATAGAGAGTATACGGGTGCTCTGAATCTCATCTTTCACAGAACCCAGAATTACACTAAACATTGAGTTCTCTGTATCTCAGCATTTCTTATGTTGTCTTCCAACATTTTGTTCTGTATTTTACGTGCCTAGATTTGGTCTCTATACTGCATACCTAAAATCTTGTTAGCCTATTTATAGCAAAATTGCTTGTATTTTTGTAGATCCATTTTCTATAAACAGAAAGACTAAATGTACCATCCCTCTAATTCAGGGGTCTGTAAACTTTTTCTATCAAGTGACAGTAAATATTTTAAGCTTTACAGGCTCTACTGTATCTGACACAACTACATAACCCTGTTGTTGTAGCCTCCAAGCAGCCATAGACAATACTTAAGTGAATGAGAAATTACTATGTTACAATAAAATTTCATTTACAAAAACAGGCAACAGGAGGGATTTGGCCCATGGATAGTAGTTTGCCAATTCCTGCACAATTGATTAGACTTCTTCCTCCAACCTTGACTGAAAAAGTTTAATGTCAATGTCTTCTTTTTTAAATCAGCTGATTGGTAACCACAACCTAAATCATGGTAGCCTGAGTATCTTAGGAGAATGAATAAGAAATGCTTATTGCGTAATTTGCAAATCCCATCAACCAAATCTTAAACCCAAATCTACACAAGGTTTTTTTTTTTTTTATTATTTCAGCATATTATGGGGGTACAGATGTTTAGGTTATGTATGTTGCCCTTGCCCCCACCCCACAAGATTTTAAACAAATCTCTCTTCAGATCTATTAAAACAGAAAAACTTGGTATGTGGGCAAGGAAATTTATGTTTATGGAATTTTTCGTATTTTCTTCTTTCTGAAATATCTCAAGTTTTATATCACTATCATTACCTCTGTTTCCTTTCAGTCTTTTTCTAAAGTTTCACTCTATCTTTCTTTCCCCATCCCCACAAAGCCACAAAATGAACTAAATTCCTCATATTCACAGTTAGCAAGTATTAATTATCTATTTTCACAGGAGGAAGAAAGCTGTAAGGATGTACTCTTAGCCCCAGAAATTACATTTTCAGAATTTATCCTAAGAAAAAACTTAAGAATATACATGAAAATTTAGATATTAAATCATAGGTGAGTATTACTAACAGCAGTAAAAAAAAAAAAATGAATACAATCTAAGATTAATTTCTAAAAATAGGGAATTAAGTAAATTATGTTATATCTATATAATAGATTAGACCTATGACCCTTGTACCAAATCCTGTTTGCTGTTTTTGTAAATAAAGTTTTATTGGGACACACCACACCCATTGAGAATGGTCTATGGTTGCTTTTGCTATAGGCAGAGTTGAGTAGTTGCAAGAGGTCTTATAGCCCTCGAAGCCTAAAATATATACTATCTGGTCCTTTACAGAAAAAGTTTGCCAACCTCAGCAGCAGATGGTGTGGAAGTATGTTTCCTAGCATGAGAAGATGTTATGACATATTTATGGTCAAGTGAAAATGAGTCATAAAATCATATATAATACATAAAACCAGGTGATAGGTGATTTTATTTTTCTTTTTAATTATATATATTTTCTAAACATATAATCTGTATAAGAGAAAGGCAGGCAACAAGAAGTTACCTACTTCTAAAAGACCCAGAAATTTAAAAGACAATACGAAGTATAATAACTAACTTTACAAAGGGCGTATGTTGAACAGTTTCATTTTCTCCATTATTTGTAAATAATGCTTTGGGGTTTCTCATTTATTTATACCATTTTATTTCCTCAAATAAAGCATATAGCATTTTATCTAGAATCATTGGTTCTCAGTTACTAATCCCACACTACTAACAGAAACTATATCCCTCAGAAACCAGATGTTTCAAAAGTCTATTTACTCACCTATTTGTCTAACATATCTTTGTGTTTCCAGGGCTGATTACAGTTGGTTTTTTTATTCATAAATACAGCCGTAACTTCTCCATTCATCAAACAATCTGTGAAGGGCCAATGTTAGCTGCTAGACCACAGGCTGCTCATAATCACAGTCCCTGACCTCATAGATTTCATAATCTACTTGGAGATAAAGATGAGTAAACAGGGACAATTACAGTATGGTATGATAGGTGCTACGATAAGTACAAAATCCTATGGTTATATCCAGAGTATCTAACTCAGAGAATCTAGGAAGGCTTCCCACAGGAAGTGACATTTGAGCTGATTATTTGGAATTTGAATAGGATTTAGCTAATCAAAGTGAAAAGGAATGTTCTAGTATGTACAGAAACCTGAAAGCAAAAGAGATGGCATGATCTGGGAACACGAAAAATGTTGGTTGGATGAAATGAGGAGTGCGAAGGAGAGAAACGCAAAGTGAGTGAGTGAGAAAGATGTGTGTGCATTTGGACTCTGTGACCTGCGTGGACTTGTGTTTTATAAAGTCCTCTGTGGACACATTATGGAGACACTGGCAACAGAACTATAGTAGAAGGGTCTGCTTAGGAGGCTGGGGGAGGCTGGTGAGAGATGTCAGTAGAGATGGAGAAAAGATCAAGAAGGATTTAGGGAGTAGAATCAAGAGGCCATGGTTAACTGGAATTTGACAGCAGGATAAGGAAGAAGGAATCAATGACAGATTTTTGGCTTAGGCAACTGAATGGATGACAATGTCATTCAAAGAAAACTGAGGAAGAGGAGCAGGTTGATTTCTATTTTGAATTTGTAGAATTTTACTCTATAGAATTCCTAAATGGAGATTCATATCAAACACAGATGACAGGTATGGAGCTTAAGAAAGAGATCTAGGGCTAGAGAAGACACATTTGTGAGTATAAGCAATAATTGGCTAAGACTTCTCAGGGAGAATGGATAGATAAAACAAGGGACCTAGGCCAGAAACAAGAGGAGTCCTAATATTTAAGGGAGGAATAGAGTATTTTGATTTACGTGGGATGTGACAGAATAAGCTCAAGTGGGCTACCAGGCAAGAAAAGGAGGTAACGGTCAATGAAAATTTGACAATGTAAGCATGTTAGCTACGGAACCAGAGTTCCAAGTTTTCAGTGGAAACGTATAAGAGAAAGGCAAGCAATAAAAGGCTAGATCAGAGATTGGAAACAGGATGCAGATGAAAGTATATAGGACTGGGAAGAGGCACTTAAAGAATGGCAGAGTAAGGACCGTTGAATATCTGCTCCTCCATAAAAGCAACAAGAATACTGGCAAAAACTGTCAAAATCAACTTTTTTTTCAGAACTCCGGAAATCAACTGAAAGTTTGCAATAATATAAGGAGTTTTTATTCAAGAAAACCAGCTGAACCATAACAAGAAAAGTAAGATTTGTGGCATTTTAACTTGCCCTGATCCCTCCCCTCCACAACTCCAGAATAGCTTTAAAAACTAAAGTCTTACATCTACAGTAGCTGTAAAAATCAGCAGCCAAGCACTCACTGGAGGGGCCAGAACCAATTTGAAGCTCCCCAAAAGCCCCATCCTCAGAAAACTGTCACTATTTGACCTGTCTGGCAGTTTGCTGAAAAGCTCCATTCCCAGTGCTTGTCTTTCATTTGATTTGACTAAGAGCTTACTCTATGTGAACAGCAATATCTGCGCAGTAGTTGTGGAAAACAACCAGCACCAATCGTAACATTGCAGTTACCTGAGGGGATTTTACCAGTTGGGGCTAACAAGAGACTGGCCAAAACACTCAAAAGGAAAAATTGGTGAATGAAATGTCCATAAGGGGATTTGAAAAACTCTGATATAGTACAGAATTTAGAAGGCCATGTACATGTGTGAGGTTGTGTACATGCCCAAGAAACACCTGAGAAGACCCTAATCTTTTATCTCTGGTTGACCTTGAGACTTTGCCTCAACATACACACAGAGCTCCTCAGCAAAACCTAGGAGGATTCCCATTTGTTCAACGTATTTAAAGAAATCTCTGGTCAACCATTAACTGATCACTAAGCTAGGTAAAAGGAGAATTCAAAGAATGGAGATAGTTCAGAGTTAGCCCAGGAAAATCACTAAATAAATAAACAGCAGCAACAACAAAGAACAGAAACAAACCCTGGGGATAGGGAGGAATCTGATTTCCGAATTGGTACATAACGTATACTGTCTAGTTTTCAACAAAAATATCGTAAGACATACAAACAGGAAAATATGGCCCATGCACAGAAATTCAAAAAAGCAATCAATAGAAACTGTCCATGAAGAAGTGCAGACATTGGACTTACTGGACAAAGACATTAAAGGAAACCATGTCTAGAGAATTAAAGGAAAGTATGAGAACCACGTATTATCAAATAGAAAATATCAGTGAACAGACAGAAATTATAAAAAAAGAACCAAATAGAAATTCTGAAGTTGAAAAGTACAATAACAGAAAGGGAAAATTTACAAGAGGGGATGTGATATTCTGATGTAATAAGAACCTATATTTGGTGTCTGCTCCTGGTTCCTGGCACACAGCTCCTAAAACACTTGGAATCTCTTCAATGATAAGTGTCATTTTGTATACTAACTGGTGGGTGGGGACTCCTAGATAGCCTCAGAATGGGGGAACTGGTTGCCACAGGAACCAATCAAGTGATTAGAGGATTGGAACTTCCAGCCCCAACCTCTCAAACTCCAAGGAGGAGAGAAGGGGCGAAAGCTGAGCTGATCACTAATGGCCGATGATGTAATCAATCATGCTATGTCATGAAGCCTCTATAAAAGCCCAAAAGGAGCAAACTGTAAGAGCTTCTGGATTGCTGAACATGTGGAGATTCCTGGTAAGTGGCACACCCAGAGAAGGCATGGAAGTTCCACACCCCTTTCCCCAAACCTTTCCCTATTCATCTCCTCAATCTGGCTATTCATCTATATCCTTTGTAATATCCTTCATAATAAATGGATAAACTTAATTGTTTCCCCTGAATTCTTGTGAGCCACTTTAGTAAATTTATCAAACTTGAACAGGGTTTGTGGGAACCCCAATTTATAGTCAGTCAGAAGCAGAGGTCACATCCTGGGACTCTGCAATTGGCATAGTGGTGGGCCAGTCTTGTGGGACTGAGCCCTTAACCTGTGTGATCTGATGCTATCTCCAGGTAGATAGTGTCATAATTAAATTGAATTATAGAACACCCAGCTGATATTCTGCCATTTGAACTGGCAGACGAATCAGTGACCATGAAAACAGATCAGTTGAGATTCTCGAATCTGAAGGACAAAAAGAAAAAAAGACTGAAGAAAAATGAACAGAGCCTCAGAGACCTGTAAAATGCCATCAAGCATACCAGCATATGCATAATAGGAGTCCCAGAAGGAGAGGAAACAAAGAATATTTGAAGAAATAATGGCCAAAAATTTCCCAAATTTGATGAAAAACTATCTGCATATCTGAGAAGTTCAACAAACTAAAAGTAGGATAAACTCAAAAGAGATTTACAATTAGATATATAAAACTGTCAAAAGACAAAGAAAGGCCGGGCGCGGTGGCTCATGCCTATAATCCTAGCACTCTGGGAGGCTGAGGCAGGCGGACTGTTTGAGCTCAGGAGTTCAAGAGCGAGATCTCGTCTCTACTAAAAATAGAAAGAAATTAATTGGACAACTAAAAATATATAGAAAAAACTAGCCGGGCATGGTGGCGTATGCCTGTAGTCCCAGCTACTTGGGAGGCTGAGGCAGGAGGATCGCTTGAGCCCAGGAGTTTAAGGTTACTGTGAGCTAAGATGACGCCATGGCACTCTAGCCTCTAGCCGGGGCAACACAGTGAGACTCTGTCACAAAAAAAAAAAAAAAAAAAAAAAAAAAAAGACAAAGAAAAAATCTTTAAAAGCAGCAAAAAAAAAAAAAATTGGAATTCATCATATACAAACTTTCCTCAATAAGATTTGTAGCTGTCTTCTCGTCAGAAACCATGGAGGCCAGAAGGCAGTGGGATCACATAGCCAAGAGATGAAAGAAAAAGACTGTCAACTAAGAATTCTATAGCCAGGAAAACTATCCTTTAAAAACAAAGGAGATCCAAGGGAAAAAAAAAAGAAAAAATTAAATTTTTTCCCAGATAAATGAAACTTGAGAGAATTAATCACTAGCAGGCTACCTGACAAGAAATACTACAGGGTATTTTATTTCAGGCTGAAACAAAAAGGACAACAAACAGTAACTCCAATCTGCACTAAGAAATAAACACACCAGGCATGGTAGAACTAGAAAGGAATGAATTAACACATTAACTGTCATGTGAGTTGTATTTAGCTCATGCTAGTTTTGAGCCCAGGGCCTCATGAAGCACATATAACTCACACTTCTAAAAACGTGGATTAAATGAGTAGAAGTCAATAAATTTTGTTTTTCTATTTATGTTTACCTTTAAATTATACTTAAGCCTAATAAGTCAAGAAATATACTTTACCTTATGAACTATTTTAAGTTTTCACATTACTTCTTACATCACTAATTTTCAGTTTTTATATTACTTTTTTATTGAAAAAAATCACAGAAAACAACAAAAAATAACAAATTTTTCATCCAATTAGAAAGGATTGTTTTGTTTTTGAAGTTTTTACTCTACTTTCATAATTAAAACACTGTGGTCCCAAGGAAAAAAATTTTTTTTTCTAGTGTGGCAGTCAATGTGTAAAAAAACCCAACTTTCCTAGTTAACAATAACACAGAAAACAAGCATTAATTTTGTAATTAATGATTCTTTTATGATTAATATGTCAAGAATCTGATGAAATGATATATCCAAAGTTCACATGTAATTTAATCTGTAATTATTATAATATTATAAAAAGTAAATCCGTAATTCCTCTGATTTTCAATGACTATGAAACTCAGTATGGGTATTGCTCAAAGGCCCACACCATGTTATTCCACAGTATTTTTCTAAAAAGCCTAGTCTTGAAAAATTAAAGTGTTAACAGTGGTTTTAAGCTTGAATCTCTAAGAAATTCTGTATCTTTCAGCCTAAATGTCATAAAAATAACGAGTGTTTATTAACCTTAGCTAAAAATAAAATTCTGGCTTATAAAACAAATACTTCTTAGTTTCAGATATTTTAGCCACACTGGTCAGACTTGTGGTATTTCAATTCAAAGTTAAATAAACCAAGGTCTCAAAGTAAAATGAATATTCTGATTATGATTTGAAAATTCATCTCAACTTGAAGCAATGATTTTAATAGTTAATCAAGATAAACTTACTGTCTGGTCAAATTTGTATATAATGCCTTAATTTACTCTCAAAAACAAATAAATAAAACATTAAAGGTAATTAACATTATATGCAAAGTCTAGTAAATTATTCAACCATACCTTATGGTAGCTGAATACTAAAGGATCTTAAACTTTTACATATCTACAAGAAAGTGAAAAGACAACCCAAAGAATAGATGAAAATATCTACAAATCATGTATCTGGGGAGGGTCTTGTATCTAATATAAACAAGTCTTACAATACATTAATAAAAAGACAACCCAATTTAAAACTGGGTCCAGACTTTCAGTTCCAAAATGGAAGCACAGAAGCAAGATAGCTTCTTTCCCCCCAACAGAAAACTAAAAACAAATATACAGCACCAAGATCATCACCAACAATATCACAGAATTTAAATATCAGAAGGAGATGGTTCCCAGGACCACAGACAAGTGAAAAAACTGCACAGATGGTAAGAGAATCAGACTTTTATATTTACAGTGCTCCTCCCCAAAATCTGTCCAACATCAGCATTCAGAAAACTGTCCCCCGACTCACAGTTTCTACACTGGAAAAAATGAGATTGAGGTGGACAACCAACTTCCCCACCATCTTGCGTTCCCTGGCAGGAAATGTGTCCCTTTACCAACCTACGAGAAGCACTGAGAGTGCCAAAAGGGACGAATATCCCTGGGTACAGCCAAAGACAAAGGGGGGATATGGGACTATCATCATCAGCCCTGAAAATTCTACACTGTAAATTGGCCAAAAGAGACATCAAATTGGAGTGGTTGTTCACCAGCACCATGCCGTAGAAGGTTCCTTTCACAGGTCCCCTGGGTAAGAACCTCTAACCAGACTTCCCACACTACCAGGATATCCCCTTTAGGACCTCCTCCACTCAAGAGAGATGGGTCTCTGTTTACTAGAACCAAGACAAACCTAGGCTTAAGGTGCCATCTAGTGCCACAAAGGAGGCAGTGACCTAGTAGATTAAAAAAACAAAATCAACTGGTAAATATCAAAGAATCTCTAAGCAAACATATCCAATAAAAACAAAAACAAGCCAGACAGAGAAGACCGGAATAAATAACAAATTCTTCAATACAAAGACATAGATGTACATCTACAAAAAAAAAAAAAAAATAGAAAACAGGAAACCATGACTTCCTTAAATGGACAAAGCAAGAAAATAGTGACTGACCCTAATGAGACAGTGATATGTGAATTCTTTGGCCAAGAAATCAAAATAACACTTTTACGAAACTCAGCGAGTGAGCTACAAGATGACACAGAAAAGAAATTCAAAAATTTGTGAGAGAAATTGAACAAAGAGATTAGGGTTAAAAAAAAAAAAACAAACAAATCTTAGAACTGAGAGATACATTGGCTGAACTGAAAAATTCATTACAGGCTCTCAATAGCAGAAAGGATCAAACAGAGGCAAGAATCAATGAGTTCAAATACAGGCCACTTAAAAATACACAATCAGTGGAGAAAAAGAAAAAAGAATGAAAAAGAACAAAGACTGCCTACAAAATATAGAAAATTACCTTAAAGACCAAATATCATAATTACCAGTGTTTGAGAGGAAGTTGTTTTTTTTTTTTTTTTTTTTTGAGACAGAGTCTCACTCTCTTGCCTGGAGCGAGTGCCGTGGCGTCAGCCTAGCTCACAGCAACCTCAAACTCCTGGACTCAAGCAATCCTACTGTCTCAGCCTCCCAAGTAGCTGGG
>CAUYSK010015899.1:0-25000 GCA_963575035.1 Avahi laniger | reverse complement strand
TCATTAATGAAATAGAATATTATGTAACTGTTGAAAACAATGGGATCAATCTCTGTGCGATAGTATGGAAAGAACTTCAAGATGCACTGTTAAGTTGAAATATATATTTATTGTTTCATCCCATTTGCTTTTCTAATAAACATATATTTACATTTACCAAAAATGTATCTGGAATGATACAAAAGACATTGTTTACAGTGGTTTCCTCTGGGGAGTTGAGTTGTAGGATTTAGAGGAAAAGGTTTATTTTTACCTAGATTTTTTGTCTACGTAATAAACATGTTAATTATATAATAAAATGGTTAAGCCATGCTAAGTAAACAGCGAGTTATGCTTATTAACTATTGTGTATAATCTCCTATTTTTTAGAGTTCTTACATGAATACCTTTTAAAGATAAAGACTTTAAAGACTTTTAGTCTTCCTTCATGCATATGAATGTTTCCCTCTGTTTTATTTCTTATGTGAATTTGAATTCTATAAATTTGGTTGTCATATATTTAGGATCCCTTATACTGCCATAATTATCTGATAAGTTTAACATCACTTAGGTAAATGGAAACTGATATCTAGCATCAATAGAATAGTTTTAGTCAAAATGATTTTATAGGGTGATGATTCTAGAATTAGATCTTCTGGATTCACATCCCAGCTCTTTCATTTATCAGCAATGTGATCCTAGGAAAGCTGCTGAACCACTCAGCCTCAGTTTACTCATTTGTACAATGAAGCGTTTATATTATAGGGCAGTTGGGGGATTAAATAGAGTAATACATGTATAATGTTTAACAGTCCCTAGCACATAGTAAGCATTCAATAAATGTCCTGAGTATTATCGCAATTTATTATTATTGAAATATCTTTGAAAGATATTTTCAAATTCAGTTCTGTTCCATTGTAACCTGGTCTTCAAAGATGAACAATTTCCAAAATGTGTTTATAAAAATAAAATAAATTGCTGTCATCGCTGAAGGTGAAGCAACTGTTTCTTATTTGTTGAAAAATATCAGAGTTGTAAATATTACCTTCAGTTTCTGAAGCAGAAATGATGGGCTATGCAAAAGAAGATGAAGGAAACTAGCTGGTAAATGTTAATGAAGGAAAGTAAGATGAAGGTAAACCCTGAATCAAAATTGCCAAGTGGGTTCCCAGAGAAAAAGGGAAATAAATGCCATTGAACCTGATAGGGGAGTGAGGTTACAGGTGTTTATGAAAACTTAGTTCAAGTGGTTTTCACTCTGTTGAAATGTAATGTGTAACCAACATGTGTGGCATTTCACCCAGCTGTTTTGCCTGCATTTCACTGATACTGTGATTTAATCATTAAGAGATTAAATGGAGTGTGCTCCCTTTGTCACATCAGAAGTATCATTGACTCTTTTTTCACAATCCTCATTGTCCCTCGCTGTGATATTTTGTATTTGTACAAGTAATGTTGCTGAAATTAGAAAATTTATTTTATTTCTAGCAAAGTTTTAGCACTCTTCTCACCTGCTAAATTCATAATTTCATCTCTACTAAAAAAAAAAAAGACAGAAAAAAGTCAACCCTACAAAAATTTGTTTATTTATTTTGAAGGGAGTTGACTATATCTAGAAATATTCTGACAAGAAATGGAGCGTTTCTTTTATAGAAATTGCCTGATTTTTATTTATTTCCTTTAAGCGATACATGCTGCACTTTCTACCTTACAGTGAAGCCAACTTTTGGTGAACCCTTTCACTCTGAGGCCTGTTGAATTTAAAGCAGCAAAGACCAACATTTCGTGAGTGTTTTTACGTTTATACTTTTTATATGGCCGTAGGTGTTGGAGTCCATTAGCAATGAACACGTGCAATTTGGGAAGAGTCACCATGGCTTTCTACAAATTAGGGGTTTATTAGGAAGCCAAGGCAATAAAACATTTGGTGTTTCTTGGTTGGTCTCCTGTGTATGCAGCATATTTCTTTTCCTGTGTTTCACAACCAGTGAAAGGTCCACACCCTTCACCTCATACCTGTAAGGTTATTCAAGAAGCCCCCAAATTTGTCATATTTAACTCCAATTTAGTAAACAGTTCTAGGGACTATAAGTTCTAGAACTTTAGAATTCCAGTTGATTGATTTGTTGCCGGTAAGGCTAAATCTGGGCCCTGCTTGGGTGAGCCAGGCGGCTTTACACAGTTCCATGAAGCCATAGCTCTGTCCAGTAGCCCAGGTTACAGAGGCCATTGGACACAAGGGCACCTGATAAGAAGACATGCCTGGTATAGCAGCAATCGGCCACCTCTTCTGTACATGAGAAATAGTAGACTGTCCAGATCTTACTGGAAAGTAGGAGAAACTTCATTTTCATAGATAAAAAGGAGTAAGCCATGTATCAAAGATATGCATTCTCATTTCTCAAATATATTTTTCCCTAGCCTCAACAAACCAAGGCTCCAAGAAAGTAAGACCCCTAATCACAAAGCTAGGTGGAGGATCCGCTGCTGATGAGTAAAAATTATGGGGCTATAGGTTCCACTTGATTTTTCATCCTAGATTCTAGATTTTCTTTTACCAAACATTCTTTTCTTGTATCCACATAAATTCATTGTTAGGGGCTCTTTCCCATTTAGAATTGTGCAGAATCATTGATATAAAGATGCGTAGATACTGTGGTCTATACATAGATACATATCTATTAATATTATTTTATTCTATTATGTATCTGTTTCATACTCTATTACATAATCAGCTCAAATGTGCATTATCACTACTTTCTATTTATCACAATTCCAAGGGGTGCAATATTCTGTCTGATTGCTAAATTTTTTTTAATGTGACTAAACTCTGACCTTATAGTATCATCTTGGAGAAACCAGAAAGCTACAAATACATCTCTGGAGATTATCATTTTCAGTGGATTCTGCTTCCCTTGCCCCAATACCTTTGTTTTACTTTTTAAATAATAGTTCAGAGATTATATCCCAAGTATAAGTGTGTAAATGAAACAATTTGTATGTGTTTGCGCGTGTATCTGGGCAGGAATTTATTTTTTTCAACACAGTGTGAAGCATGTCGCTCATATTATGGAGGAAGCCAGATGCCTCATCAACTTAAAAACTGTATATTCAATTTTTTAGGTTATAAATCTAGCAAAAATATAAAGAAAATAGCGCAATGCTACTACCCATATCGGTTTATAAAATATTTGAAACTATTTCTCTTTTCTATACAAGACTTACTGTCTTTCATTGAATTGGATATTACATGGTTGCATGCTTTAGATGGACATGTGGACATGAAGCATTTCTCCATCTCCTTCAGTTTTGGACGCTCTGAGTTCTTCAAGGGCCCTCAGAACTGAGTGAGGGCTGTGTGCACTTGTGAATGTGTGTGTGTGTGTGTTATCTGTCTATCTATCCATCCGTCTATCCACCAACAGCCTACCATTGTCCTTTTCGTGTAAACGTTTAGGTGTCAAAAATTTATCTTGTAAGAGTGATGTATTTTAGAGCTCCAGGGTAATTCCCCTCTATAATTTACTTCAAATTTTCTCATTTTGAAGCTGAGTAAACTGAGTTACAAAGAGCTTGAGTAGTTTGTACAAAATCACAAAGCTAGTTTAAGGCACAGCAGGGAAAAGCCTAGTATGCTGTCTGTGGTCCAGGCTTCTTTCAACTCCATCATCCTATCTTTTTTGTACAGTTCCTCTCTTGTTGGTATGAAGAAGTACATGATTAAGAAAAAGGACCAGTATTTATACAAATAATTTTTTGTAAAAAAGTCATGTTCTCTAATGCCACTGGCAACCTTTTTGGAAGCAAAAATCAAAGGATGAAGTACAATCAACTTATTTTTAATTAGCTTAGTATTTCTTGCTTTTTTGAGTTTGTGGAAAATAGGTTAAGAAAATTGAGATGATTCTGCTGTTATATTATTAAAGTTAATGTTTTAAATTCGCATTACTAAAATATTGCCACATAACATCATTTTGTAATAGAATATAGTAATTTAAAATTTATTTGTTAAAACTAATGTTCAAGAACACTTCATCGATGAATCTGTTCCCGAATTAATCAGATTGCTAATTTATTTCCCTTATCACTTAAAACCTAGAAGAATTGCTTTGAAATTTCTTTCCAATGATTTCAAATGCAAACATTTGCCTATTTTATTCTGGATAGTAAAAACCTCCCCATAAAGATTTTATTTTGACATACTTCTGTACTCCTCTTGTTTTTTCCCATTTTATTGGTAGATACACAGAGGGTGCTTAATAAAAGCTTTAAAATGAAAAAGGGGTAAAAAAATAAGTCGACAACTACATTCTTCTCATAATCACTGCATTTCTTGTTTAGCTCCTGTATTGTATCGTGAGGTTATCTAGGACAGGGACTGTATTCTATTCACCATTGTATTCCTGTCATTTATTAGATATTCAATACTGTTTGCTAAATGAACCAATAAATGATGTCTATACCTCTTACACCTCTGATTTTTCCAACTTTTATGTCTCATGTCTGCAACTAGACTGGCAGTTCTTTGAGAACAGAACTCATATTCTCTTGATCTTGGTAAGGTTCAAACAGTGCTTAGCAGAATGCCATGAATAAAGTAGCACTGCAAAAGTACCAGTGAATGAGCAAAACATTACCTTTGGTTGCTTTTTTGAATCTAGTAATTTTTCTATTTTTGCAAGTCTAAACTGCAATAACGAAATAAAATTCAGATCAATATAAAGAAGTTTCTAATAATTAGATATTATTCACTCAATATCTAATTCCAGTATCTAGTATCTTGATAATGAGATAGGTTTCCTTTTGAAGCCGTGCATTTCTAAGATCTGAAATCTAACGAATGTGCATATTACTTCCTAGAAATTTTTATAATGAATGCTCATATTTTATAGAAATTTATTCTAGATAATATTTTTGTAACTCTAAGACTCTCTGATTATAGCACTATATATTTCCTATTTCCATACCTAAATATTTTTTATTATAAAGGTAATGAATGGTTACTCATTAAGTAAAATGGAAAATATATAGAAAAATAAGAAGAAAATTGGCTAGAGTCTCACTCCAAAACAACCACCTTCAATATTTTTGTCTATTTCTTTCCTATTTTTCTATTTTTTTTAAAAAACATATATTTGTGGTTTTCTCTTATAAGTTAGAATCAAATTATAATAATATTCTTATGTCTCATATATTTAATTGTTAGTTTTATTTCTGCTTGAGGAGAAAAATGCTTTCTACTACTAAGTAGGCAAATGTAATTCCAAATTTTTCCATAAACTTGCTGATTGTGTTCTCCTCCCCTAAGGGGCTCACATATGTAATTGTTCTCATGATAAAAATGAAAATAATATATATATGTGTATGTGTGTGTAATTTTTATAAATATCTGTATCTATAACCCTTTGTCCCTAAATAGATAATGAGACCCCACAATCTCTTCCAGAAAATTAATTCCAAAAACATTTATAATAAAGCGTGGTATAAAGTGAATATTGTGTCCCTAGCAGTTTCTACTGTAAAACTGAAGTCTGTACGGCAAGTCCTATTGCCTCTGATAGCATCAGTCTCTTCAACTTTAAAAATAAAAGGCTTATATAAATATTTACTTTTTAGGTTCGTTTGGAATATTAAAAGAATCAATGCATGCAGCATGCTTAGAGAAGTACCTGACACATAAAATGTGCTTTATAATTTCAATTATAATTATTATTACTGGGAAAGTTATATGGTCAAATGTGAATTCCAAATCTTGAGGCTTAAATATTTTTCTTTTCCAGGACTCAGTGAAATGGAAACTGATAATTGTTTTTTTGTAATAATATTTTAGAAATCACTTAAACATTTCTATTTTTCTCCTGTTCTACACATTCCTATCTTTCCACTTGACCATTGCAAAAAATATTGGAAAACATCACCTTTTAACACTGGCTCCCTGTTGTGCCTTTCTCCAATTACTTAAATTTTTTTTTTCAATAGAGTCTGGATTTGGTATAAGAGAAGTTGCTAGGCTACTAGGAGCTTGCAGGCTATCTCAGAAGCAACCTGGTTGGATTTCTCAGAACTATGTTCAGACTAACAGCATGAAGTAATCATCTCATCAGAGGTAGACAGCTGTTCATGTTAAGAAAGAGAGTAGAAATGAGCCAGAGCAGGTCATAGTGTGTATGTTGAACACAAAGCCACGGAGCCAGGAACTTAATTTGGACCCGCTTTGTCAGAGGACAACGTATTCCTTCTGACTACCAGTACTACAGCTCATATATTCATTGAGAGCAAGGGTGGAAATTTTAGTCTAGAGATTTAAGTCAGTAAGTTTGTCAATTTAAAAGTTTAACAGCCAGTTGGGAATTAGATTGACGATAATCAATCAGCATTAATCCTTAAATTGTTATTTTGTTGAATGTAAAGTATTTCAGTAACAACTTCAAATATTTTTTTTAGGTTAATGTTCTTTATGTGATTTAGAGACTTGTTTTATATTAAGTTAATTTAAAAGTGACTGTGTACTCTTTGGAAAAGAATTATTTTGTGGGGGGAAAATCAATGCTCAATCTTAGTGGAACACATGAACAAATTTGAAATTCACCTTTTTGCTTTCACTGTCACTTGTAGACATTTGCTTTTCATAAAGTCATGAGATGCAAAATAGGAAATAAACAGGGACAGATAAGATGTGATCAGAATCAATAGATATTTTAAGATTTCTCAATGATCTATTATGAGAGTCAGCAAAAAGATTAGAAACCTCTATTTCAAAATAATTCATGAGCAGTAAAATACAGAAAGGGGCTTTAGAATCCATCTATGTGAATTGGATCTTTTTTTGTTTGTCTAAAACTGTTCAGAAGATGCTCTAATACCTCTGGTTAGTTCAAAAGGTGAGTGTATGTTTAAATAAATTCCATACACTAGTAACAAAGATTGACACTAGCCTGAAAACTTTTAGGACCGTTGCTGTACTATGCTTATTTCTGCATCACCAGAGCCTACCGCAATGTCTGGTCCAAAATACACCCTCAATAAGCATGTGCTCTATAGCTTAGGAATATGATTATGGGAAAATTAGTTTATATTAATGCATGATGCATGCATGCATGAATGGATAAATGAGTGAAATTTGGACATATGATAAAGATAAAGTATCTATTTTATATAGTTGCAAAGTAAAGCAACAATTTGAATAACCACAAGAATTGCATATTTATTACGATTTTTCATTTATTTTTAAATCACTAATCTTATAGATGTCAGACACCTTTTTATTTGTCTTCTCTATTTCTTCTAATTTCATGTTCGAACATCTTGTATCCAAGATATATAACTTTGACTAAAATGTAAGGTCAAGGTACAGTTCCAAGCACAGTTGAAACAAAACACTAGATCTTAGTGTTTGCTCAGTGCATGAATGAAGGGAAGAAACGATGATGAAGATTTGGGTGAAGTCAGTAGATTACAACTCTGAAGTACTTAGAATAGTCATTGGAAAGACAGTACAATAAAATGAATGCTAATATATGTGAAGGCAAAATTGAAACAGTTCAATTTATACTCCCCTTATAAAAACAAAAGCCTCACAAATATAATAATTTCTACATTTCTATATGTAAAACACAACTCTTGTTTTCACTGTTCTTTATCAGTACTCAAGTTTTATAGCATGATCTCTCAGGTAAATGGGTTAACCAAATTAAAGTTTTACTAATAGTTACTTTGACTATTATTTGTATTTTAAAAAGTTAAGTTCTGAAAAGAGCTCCTGTCCATTAATCCTATGCTCTCTTAATTATGGGGCAGGTCAATATAATTGTCCCTTATTGCGGAAATGAGGAAACACAGTGTTTGAAAGGTTAAATAATCATCACAGGAAGTCAGTGGCATGAATTTATAAATCAAAATATTCAGGCTTTATTTGATTTATAAATCAAAATATTCAGACTGCCTAGTCCTTTCCAGAGCTGCTAGACTATTTGGGGACCCAGCAGGTGGACCAGTTATTTATTTATTGATTTATTTGCTTTCTAGAAGCTACACTGATTATGTGACTACTCCCACCTCTTAATTGAACTTTAATGCCACATCACACAAAAGGGTTGGCTCCATTTAAGTTTTTTGAATTAATATAATATATTTGGAGTTCTATAAATTTCCCTTACATAAAAAGTACCTCACATTATCCACAAGTGGTACATTTTAAAATTCATTAAGGATCTATGACATGCTCTTCTATTAGCCATGTTTCAGAGAGTGCAGATGGCAATTAGTCACACAGGTGTTGGTGGTTAACTCCTGTGATTGAGGAGAGCAGCACTCTCTCTGAAATACTCTAAATCTCTGGAAATAAACCATAATATTAGATGCCATTCGAAGCATTTTCTATCCATACCCCAACTTTCTTAGATCCTTATATAAATTCTTTGCTCATTTTCAAACTTTAAAAATGGCTGATTGATGGAAAATCCAATCCGACCAGGATGGAGGGTTTTAAAAGCCACTGACTTGTTCTCCAGTGCAGTCCCTGGACCAGCAATATAGGAATCACTTGGCGGCTTGTCAGAAACGCGACTTCTGTGACCTCGCTTCAGACCTACTGAACCAGCAGCTCTGGTGTTGTGGCCCGGCAGTCAGTGTCTTGATAAGCCCTCCAGATGATTCCCAGATGAGCAAAAGTCTGAGACTCTTTGGAGTTATTTGAAGGTGCCTGGGGAAAAAGCCTCTCCAAAGAGAATGTAGTGGAATGTACGAGTTAGATTATTATTATAATTTACATTACAATTAAATTATAAAAACATTATTTGGTCATGGGCAGGATATTTAATTATTTTCTTTAACTTCTTCAGTTTGAATTTATTAGAATTAATGTAATTGCATTAAGAATTTATCAACATAACACTATATGGCCACTAAATGTGCCTTTACTCTGTGTAGAATTTGCTTTAGGCAATGGAAAAATAAGTTATTGAAAATGGGAACCTTGGCTGAGTTCTATTAAAGTCTTTGCATATTGGCAGGGACCTGAGATGCTGAATTATTACCTTTGGTGTCCCATAAGATTATCTTCCATGCCTTGTGACTTCAGGAATATTTCATTCAATCACACATTAGCTTCACATGTCACAAAGAGGAGCAGAAAATCATACACCATTTTGGAAGATGGGGAAATTAACGAATTGTCAATCTAGAGAGCTAATATGAAAAATATTTCTTTTGCTTGATTTTATTTTTATATACTTTTCAAAACAATTCCACAAGCCCATGGGAATATGGATATATGTGATCTTACAATTATGTTTATATTATTTTAAACCTTATTTCTTTAATTTATTCCTCATACAAGTTTCCATGTCAATAACACCAACTGTGAATGCCACTTATAATCAAAGCTTAAAAACAAACAAAAAAGAGGAATTCTCTAGTTTAGGACAGTTGAAACAACTCAAAGATTGAGTTAACAAAGTCTTAGTCAAAATTCAATGTGCAACTAAAATTTTAATATGATGAAGTCATTATCAATGAATTATCACCAAAGTTGTTTTAAAATACCATAGCTAAAGAATATTTGGTATATATACTGAATAAATAAATCAACAAAGCTCATAAATGTGATTAGCGTATACCCCAGATTAAAAATGTCATAACAACTAAAACAAACTGCAAGAATCTGAGTTTTGTTAGTGTGAACACTATTGAATACTCTAAAATACTATCTATTGATAGCCAGGAAAAAATAATTGTCATAATTGTGTGACATGAGTAAAGGAAAACAGTGGTAAAATAATCAGTTTTCACTACTTCAAAAGTTCCCTCCTTCTTAATTTTGGAAAAGACACTGCATGATGAAGTCTGTTTAAAGGTAAGTGCAGACTCCATAATAAAAAGCTTTTACCTACAAGCCCCAGAGAGATTATATCTGGTGTTGCAAGAGTTTAGCTCCAAGAGTGTAAAAGTGTTGAAGACAGAAGGGGAACTCTTGCTGGTCTTTTGGGGTCTTCCCACTCTCTAGCAATCACTGCTTTATCTTAAGTCCTTCTGTTGTTTGTGCTGATGTTTGCTGTACGTCCTTTTGCCTTATGCAGACTAGTGTTCAGGAGGTTAGGTTAAATATGACCCAAACCAGAAGGGAATGCAGTTTATTGACCAGACTCTTTACAGATGGATAACGATAGTAATGAGAAAGCTGCATAACTGCTCTTCATGGTGGGCCAAAACCTCCATCAATGGCTGATATACACAGAACAAAATTATTAAAGCACTTTATTTCAAACACTGGAATGGTTCCCTAAATAGAACAGACTTGCTAACAGCCCATTTGGCTAGGTTTTGGAAGGGTGGACAGATTGTGGCCTATGGATTCAATTCTTTAGAATACAAATGGCAGGGGTGATCCTTTGCCAAAAGCCCCAAGAGGACTTCTGTAGGAATTCAATACAAATCTACATCATATACCCTTGTTTGCTCATGTCCAAAGCAGAAAAATCTCAAAAATACATGAGTACTCATGTCTTGGGTGTGAAAGATAATTTCCCATTTCCCAGTTAATGCAGAAATGCTTGGCAAACTAGATGTAGGATCAACTTAATTGGCTGACATGCTTTACAGAACATCGATGTACTGCCAAACCATTGGGGAAAATGGTGCTCTGACTTCCTTTCGTATGATTCTGGTACACACAGGAGCCACAGACAGCCAAGATTTCTCTGAATGGTGATCCCTTAGGCATATGCAATCTGACCCAGGCAGCATAGCTGGAGGATCACCCACAGCATGGGCTGGGGCTTCTGGGCTCTATTGGGCAATGCAAATTGGAGGAGCCAAAGGAGCCCTGCCTCCCTCTTGTCAACTCATGGCATTAGTGATATAAAAGGTTGCACAGTCCCTTTTGCTCTGCCAAACCAAAGCCAAGCAGAGAGGAAGGTCTACAATGATAAAGAGGAAGGTCCAGCAGCCTTGGGTGGTAGAAGACCTGGCTCACAATAAGTACTTAGTAAATAGTCCACTAACTAGGCTGAACTAATTCTAGCCTCAGCTCTGCTGCTAGCTACCTACTCAACTTTAACTATTTTTCTTTTATGAGCGGTCACAAAACAAGGATGACAATGCTTGCCTCCCAGGACTGTGACAAGTGCGAAGTGGGATAATACCTAAAAACACATCTTGTGAAGTCTGAGGGATTAAAGGTAATAATTGGCTAAAAGTAGCCTGGGGACTAACATTTTAGAGGATAAAAGTGGTGCTAATTTTCTCATTTTTATTCATAAGTAATGTAAGTTGAAGAATACAGCAGGTCCTCAAATAATGTTTTTTTGTTCAACTCTGTTTAGTTATAATGTTGATGAGAAATAAAAAAGTTGTTTTTTTTCAGTTGTTCACTTAAAGTCACAGTTTCTAAGAACTTATAGATGACATTAACTGAGGATTTACTGTACACCCTTTTACGTGGGACTCATCTAAAGGAGAAAGCTGACTATGAACATTTTGTCAATGTCTTAAAGTTCTGTCTCAATATCGCTAAATACGAAGCTAAGAAACATGATTATCAAGTGTTTGATAATTATTGCATATTATCTCTGATATTTTCAACAGCCCTAAACAGTAAGTATTATTATCTCCAATTTAAAGAGTAGAAAGTAAAGCTGAGTGTGATTAAAACATGCCCCAAATCGCATAGAGGGTAAATGGATGAGCTGAGTTTTGTCACCTAGGAGAGCCTTCTCCAAAGCTCATTCACTTCCCTGTATACCATGCTGCCTCTTAAGACTTGGTCTCTCTGGTCACAAGTGCACAGACTTGCTCAAAGATTGCAAGGCAGACTCCTTCAAAAATAATTGTCACTCTTTTGAATAAAAATGTTAATGTGGGTAGATATTATCTAGTTTCCATCATTAGTACCCTTTCCAACAAAATTCCAGTTTTACTAATTACGATTATCAAAAGAAATCATTCTTTGGAAGAGTTTGAATTTCTTATAGTGATAAAGAGGGACTGTTAAACTTGCATATAACAGTGATTGTAGGATTGAGGACAACAATATTCTTGTGAAATAAAGGTTTCAACACATTTTTCTCTTCCACCTTCATTTTTCAGTAAAATCACCGCACCACAAGGCTATGCTGAAGAAACTCATAGTTGTTATTAGAAATATTTATCCTTAATTAAGTCCAGAGAGCCTTAGTGTTTAGAAATGCATAGATAATCTCATATAGAACTATTCAAATACTCATACAAAAGAGACAACATTTATTTACTTTTTTAATTTTTTTGAGACAGGATCTCACTCTGTTGCCTGAGCTAGAGTGCAGTGGCATTATAGCTCAATACAACTTCAAACTCCTGAGCTTGAGGGATCCTCCTTCCTCAACCTCCTAAGTAGCTGGCACTACAGGAGCACACCACCACTCCCTGCTAACTTTTCTATTTTTTGTAGAGATGGTGTCTTGTTATGTTGCTCAGGGTGGTCTTGAACTCCTGGACTCAAGCGATCCTCCTGCCTTGGCCTCCCAAAATGCTAGGATTACAGGTGTGAGCCACTGAGCCCAGCCAGAGAAAACATTTATTGAATTATACTAGGTGTTTTATGTACAGTGTCTCAATCTGTACAAAAACCAAGAGACCGATTACTCCCTTCATCTTACAGATAAGAAAACTGAGGTTCAGAGAATTAAAAACTTGCCCAAGATCATTAAGTTAGTCAGTGATTGAGCTGTGATGCTAATCTTTCTAGCTCAGTAAAATATTTTGCCTCTCAACATTATTTACAGATTATTTTATGGCTATTATTATAATAATCCTTCTGTAATTCTTCATGTGAATATACAGAGAAAGGAGTGTAAATCTTGCTATCACTGAATCTTGCTGACCTATGATTTTTCATTCTATACTTATACTCTATTTCTCCTCATACAATCAGCATTTCCTGTAATTATAAGACAAGATTTATATGAGACCTAGGTATATACTACTGAAATCTGTTGTGTAATATATCCCAAACAAGCTGAAATGCAAATTTATTCTTCCAATTAAAAAAATTCCACCTTGCTGGATACTTCTCCATGTAAGTTTACATTCCTTAAGTGCACGGGACTGTCTTGTTTAACTTTTTATTCTCTTTAGCACTTAAGCATAGATTCTTGTACAATGGAGACATTGAACGCACCTACATTTCAGCAATAAGTATGAGTATTATGTGTACTATGTATGCTAAAGTCTTTTATAAACTGAAAACTGATATAGAGATGATTGCTATGTTACTACTTCTATCAATTTCTATCAGTAAACTCAGGTTCATAGTTTTTGAATGAGTGAATGAATAAATTAATGTTCTCACAGAGACCACAGGCCATCTCTCCCTTGGTTCAGTAGTTATCACCTGAGATATATAGAAAATTGCTGCAGCATGCCCAAATTGAAAGAATTTCATACTGAAAACCAGAAACAAATAACCTTCACTTATCTGCCCAGTTATCTGCTCTTTATGAACTTGCCCTTGGTCTAAGAAGAAGTGTGATGATTTCTATGACCCCATTCTGAAGTTAGGTGCAAATTAAGACACGACATGGGACTTTTGGAACTCCCAAACCAGACTGAACTCCCTCAGCTAATGCTATGATATGTAAAGTTCTCTGTTTAGAAACAGGATTTTCAAGTTTTAAAAAATCTTTCAAATAATTTTTTGTGTCCCCTCAAATCTCAGTCTTTTTAATCTGCATCACATTGAATAATTTTACCTATTTGCTTAACATCAGTATCTGTATATATGTGTGTACCAAGATTGATAATGGATTCAGTTAGTATATTGCTATTCTGTCTGAGAAGGAATAACTTATCTGGTGATGCTGTCCTGAAGTTCTTCCTCGCTTCTAGTCATTGATTTTAAGTTGTGAGTGTGTGCAGCAAGTATAAGAGTGTTTTTAAAGTGCAAAATAAATCCTGATAGCTGTTTTCTATGCTAAATGCTTCTTGCCCCCAGGCAGACACATGCTATTTCATGGAAGTAGGTGGCACACTTTGTCACCAGGCCTAGGCATTAATTTTGTTCATGCTCTACTGATCAGCTCAGAGAAATCTGTCTTATAGTGCTAGTCATTTCTGTTTAAGAAAAGTTAAGATTTCCTGTTAACAGATTTTGGAAAGAAAAACCAGAGACCTTTCATAAAACTCTGAACTCCTCTGACATTATGTAAAAAATAAAATTTCTAAAAATTGTAGAGATTAGTAGACAGTATTATCTTTAATTTTTTCCTAAGAGGAAAGCTTTTTGTTTCTTTTATATATGTTCAGCAACATCTTAATTTTCTCATATGTTCTCATGAAGTTTCTTTTAGGTCATTCTTAATATAGGAAATTAGTGGTGGAATTTAAATATGGACAGTGGCATTATATCATTGTTAAATTTCCTGATTTTGAGATCTTGGGTATAGTTATATAAAAGGATATACTTGTTCTTAGAAAATACAAAGTATTTTAGGGTAAAGGGCACAATATTTCCAACTTAATTGTTAAGTGGTTTAGAAAAAATATATAAAAATTATAAAGAAAATGGATTGGTAAATCTAGATGAAGGATATACAGGAATTCCTTGTATTGTGATTTTTCTGTAACCTTGAAATTCTATGAAAACAAAAAGTAAAACAAAAAAACACATGTTAAGAAAAATTGTGAAACAATTT
Source organism: Avahi laniger (assembly GCA_963575035.1). Lineage (NCBI taxonomy): Eukaryota > Metazoa > Chordata > Mammalia > Primates > Indriidae > Avahi > Avahi laniger. The sequence continues at coordinate 10,355 of CAUYSK010015899.1, read as the reverse complement.
TCCTCATTTTAAATAAGCACTCATAAAACATTTATTAAACTGTTTAGTAAGGAAATGAAAACTCAACTCAACTCTCAAATTATGTTCCATATTTCAGGTTTAGGTGAAATTCCCTCATTGACACCATTTTCTAATACGAGTTTAGTGCTTTGAATGAGAAGAATATAGCTGAGAACTTTGGGTGATCAGGATATCATTTATTAGTTACACCATGGACCTACAGCATGAATAAATAAAAAACAAAACAAAACAAAACAAAACAAAACAAAAAAACGGGTTAAGACAAATGGTGGTGGTTGAAGTGTAAACAGAACTGAAGTTTCCTGACATGTTATTTTCCCTTTATTATGCTGCATTGGATAGTGTTTTTATGAGTCTAGTTTTATAGTACACACTTTCTACTTTTCAACTTCTCTCTTCGATTTTAATAAAATTAAATGTTTTCAAATCTAAAACATAAATGAATATTTGCTGATGTAACTACACATCTCTTATCCTTTTCTTTAATTTTTGTAGAATCACATAGCTTTTCAACTTCACAACAGAAACATTTTCTTTGTTTTTACTGCTATTGTTATTAATAGTTTAAGTTTTGCCCTCAATAATTAGCTTCTTTTTTTTTCTTTTTTTTTTTTCTTTCAGCATATTATGGGGCTACAGATGTTTAGGTTATGTATGTTGCCCTTGCCCCTCCTCCCCCCCAATAATTAGCTTCTTATTTAATCATTTTTTGCAATTTCACTTCAAAAATTAGCAAAAACATTTCCCATGTCAATCACTTAAGAAGATTGTTACAATTCTTTCCATGAATCACTTTTTACAAACTTCTTATCCTTGTTTTTATTCTCTTACATAAGGTCAAACAACATGTTTGATGGGTATTTTTTCTGATTAAATTAATAAAGTTGACTAGTCATTATGGGATTATTTTACCCAGGGCCCAAGATAATTTACACTGTAGTATTTCATTCACAAATATAAATACATTTTATTTAGAATAGGTGCTAGTAAATATAAAATTTTTCTATTTTTTTCTAGTAGAAAATCAGTCAAGTAATATGTGTTCAAAATGTGCCTTTTAAAACATCCACTAATGGTAGCAATGATCATTTTGCTAGGATAATGGATAATTAATGAAGGACTTAGAAAATATAATGAGACTGAAATTAAATTGTTAATAAAGCTACATATTCAAAATATCTGAAATATCAAAAAGTCTCTTTTTTATTAGGACCATTGCAATTATTGCAATATCAAAAACAATCAAGAATGCACAACTATATTTTCTGCTGAAAAAACAGACAGACCTGGATAATCTATCTTTTAGCGTGTTTGACTTTATGGATAGGTGATTATCTAGTTTATTCCTACCCTCTGGGTTATTCCCAGCATTTTTAGTGTGAAGAAGTATTTATTTCCTGTCTCAATTCCTTCTCCTACAGTTTTATGATAGTTATTCTTCTTCCACCTTCATTAGCTACGGCAGACACTTGGCCAGAATGATCATCAGTTTAACACAACTGCATGCTCAGATCCAGCCTCGGGGTAGCGTGCCTATCCTGGACTAGATAGTTTTGATTCTCTTAACAATGAAAACATTCTGTTTCTCAATCTTTAAAATACCCAAGCCTTCTTTCCTGTATTCTAGTGATTCTTAACACATTTTTGGATTGCAGACCCTTTTGAGAATCTGATGGAAGCCATGGAGCCTCTCTCCAGGCAGAGAGGTGCACATGCTCAAGACTCCGTGCACCGTTTCAGGTGTGGTCTCTCTCTCAGGGCCCGCACAGTCACCCTCCAGGATAGAGGTGACCAAAATAAGAATCTCCTTGGATTGTTGTTTAAATGGACTCCTGAGGCCAACCGCCTGAGATATTAGTGGAATAAAATTAAGGAGGGATCTAGAATCTGTACTTTAATAAACTCTAGGTGATACTGATGTGTGGGGATGGTACTGTAATCTGAGATAGACTCCTCTAGAGACTAGGAGCCTCAGAAGAATCTCCACTCTATGCTCTCTCCAGGTAATGTGTTTCGCATCTCCTAGAGGAATCTAAACTCAGAGACCTTACATGGTTTATTTAGTATATATCATATTTTCTCTCTCTCTCCTCCCCCATATATATATATATATGTAAAATTCATTTAAATCTACAGAGTAAAAATTTATGTCCAATCACTTAAGTCAAAGTCCTCCCTCCTCTCTGAAGCTTTCCGTTAGTTTTTTAGCCCTTAACGGTTACATTTATTGACTATATCACTTGTTTGGTAAATGTATCATGTTTTATGTATTCAAGATTTTGGTTGCCATTTGGGGTAGGTGTATGATATCTTATTTCTTACATTTTGATCATGAGCATTTAGGGTAAGAATGTAGTATTACATGTCTTTTTACCAATTGCTCAGCTGAGTGATCCAGGCACAGTGAGAAACTTAATAAATCTTTGTTGGTTGATAAATGCATGATTAAATAAAGAAGTGTTCCTCTGAAATCAACAATTCTCCTTAAGAGTCTATGACAATGTAATCTTTGGATGATGGCATCCAAGGAGTCATTTCCACATGGTATAGGCTCAGCAATCAGTCATAAATGACCTAGGATTACATCCCAGCTCTGACACTTGTTTGTAGTGTGTTCTTGAGCAATTTACCTAATATACCTCTATAAGGTTCAGATTTTCCATACGCAAAAAGTGGTGCTGAACGAGGAAAGGGAGAGCTTTCTTTGGTAAAGGCTGTGATGGAGAGAGAGCATGCTGTGCTCTGAGAAGTAAAAGAAGCCCCCCTATGATGAGATTACAGAGAGCAAGAAGAAAGAAGCAGTTCAGGTCTCTGTATGGTCTGAACTGGAGGACTGATGTCAAAGTCAGCATCTGTGGGGCAGCTGTCCTCTGCCACGGACATTGCAGGTCTGCCGTGGAATGAAGCCACGCAACATAGAGCAGTAGAAATGCCAGCTGGAAAGGAAATACTGCCTGGCTTCCTGTAGGCTTTTAATGCCTAGTAATCTCATGCCCTTGGGGAGAGGAGGGTCAGAGGTAGAGGGTAGCTGCTTTCAGTTTCTGCAAGCTGCCCTAGGATCCTTCCAACAAAATACTGATTGCTAAGTTGACTGGAAATTAGTTTTTGTTATATGTAATCAAAAACACTAATTAATTCAGCAGGATTTAAGGAGCAAATAGTTCAATTTTGGACTCGGTAAATTTTCAGTGCCTATGAAACAGTCATGTAAGATTTAAGTAGGAATACGGGAGTCAATGGTTAGGATACTATCCTTTTGCATGGATGGCGGGTAAACACATTGCCCCACTTGAATAAAGATGCACTTTCTTTGGTAAAAATGTGGTTAAAAGTATTTTGTGCTGATGCTCAACATTTTTAATGGTACTATGCGGTAAAATTTTGTTTGAATTGAGATCCAGTGAAAAGCTTACCTATGCTGATGTATTCTGTTTTCACATTTATATAACTGAATGTGTTTCTTTATTTGCATTTACTTACAGCAAAATTGGAAGCAAATTTAGTGACCAATGGTAATCAATCTATTTTAAATGCCTGCTAAACTTTACCTTTTCTTGTTCCTTTTAAACATTTTGTATTCTGTTTTACCCCCAACTGTTCTATTTTTTAAATATGCTCAAATTTTAGGACAGCTCTAAAGAAAAGATATACCTCTTCGTTATATTTAAGTGGTATAACAGAGAATGGGAATATATAAACATTAACATTCCTCTAGAAATCAATTTAATTCAACATCTCTTTCCCCATTTATAATCAGTCAAGAAAGACTGAATAGAAAATAGTTCAATATTGGTAGCAAAAATACAATTTCATTAAGAAAAATGACAAGTCATCTGGCATTAGAACTTACTGTAACTTTATAAAGATTGCAAAAATTCAGATATGTTTTGAGTTTATTACTTGTAACATATGATTGCCATGCAAATTCACTCCCCTGGGCTGAATAATAGATATAAATTGTAACAAAAGTAACAAAATCAAATTAGGGCTTTGTAAATGAAACACCAAACTTAAGCACTGAATTTATTTTTAGGATAAAAAAGCAATGGAATTGAAACTAAATTCTAGAAACTGGGGAAGATACGTTCACTCCTACATTTGCATTAAATATTGACTTCAGAACAATATATTGAATACTTCTATTGGTAAAAAAATTAGCTGATAGAGTGTTTTGTTTTATGTTCTCTTGGTATATGTTAGACAATCTATGGGCTAGAGGACATCACTATGTTGTGACTTATATGCTAACATATGAAAACAGTTTTGTTGAGTGCAATTCAAGTTCCATCCTATCTATTTGTCCATTCACAAATTTCAAGAGCTTACTGTGTGGCTGGAGCTAGTCACCCTTCTTAAACAGTTTGGCCATCCATTGTAAACTGGGTCTCTGGATTTCTAAATAATCCCTGTAGTCTGCTACAAGGCCTTTAGAAGAGTTTCTGATGTTTTTGCTTTCTAAAAATCTCATTGATAAGCATTATGTTAAAATTCATATTTGTGGCTGTTTTGGGATTATAAATACAGTATGTGTTCATTATATAAAATTTAGAAAATTAGAAAAAATAGAGAAAAAATCACCAATAATTAATGAATAGGTAATAGTCTTTGCTGCCATTTTGAAGTATTTACTCCTTAGTCTTTTTTTATATGAATACAAATATATAGTCATGTTTTGCTTTAACAATGGGTATACGTTATGAGAGATGCATCGTTAGGCAATTTTGTTGTTGTATGAACATAACAGAATGACGTACACAAACCTAGATGGTATAGCCTACTATATACCTAGGCTATTTGGCATAGACTACAAACCTGTACAGCATGTTACTGTACTGAACTCTGTAGGCAACTGTAACATAATGGTAAGTATTTGTGTATCTAAATATAGAAAAGGTACAGTAAAAATACAGTATAAAAGGTATTGTTCACCTGTACAGGGCATTTACCATAAACGGAGCTTGCAGGACTGGATGTGTTCTGGGTGAGTCAGTGAGTGAATGTGAAGGCCTAGGACACTACTGAACACTGCTGTAAACTTTATAAACACTTAGGCTGTACTAAATTTATTAAATATAATTTTCTCTTAAATAATAAATTAACCTTAGCTTACTGTAACTTTTTAATTTTATAAACTTTTTATTTTTTCAACTTTTTGACTCTTGTAATAGCACTTACTTTAAAACACACATTGTAATACACGCATTAAAATATTTTATTTCTTTATGTACTTACATGCTTTTTTCTATTAAATTTTTTTTTTACTTTTAAACTTTTTTATTAAAAACTAGGACGCAAATGCACACATTGGCCTAGGCCCCCAGAGTGTCAGGATCATCAATATCACTGTCTTCCACCGCCGCATCTTGTCCCACTGGAAGGTTTTAAGGGGTAATAACACCCATGGAGTTGTCATCCCCTCTGAAAACAATGCTTTCTTCTGGGATACCTCCTGAAGGACCTGCCTGGAGCTGTTTTACAGTTAATTGGTTTTAAAAAATTTTTATTAGTTAGAAGGAGTACACTCTAAACTAAGGATAAAAAGTATCATATAGTAAATATATGAACTAGTAACATAGTTGTTTATTACTATTAAGCATCACGTACTATACATAATTGTATGTGCTAAACTTTTATATGACTGGCAGTGCAGAAGGGTTGTTTACACCAGCATCGCCGCACATACAGGAGTACGTGTTGCACTACATCATGATGGCTACGGCATCACTAGACGACAGGAATTTTTTAGCTCCACTATAGTCTTATGAGACCATTGTCATCTGTGGGGTCCATGATTGACCAAAATATCATTTTGACCATATATATTTTTATGTATACACACACAAATGCACAGTTTTTGCGTGGTACATTTTTGGATCATACTGTAATACTGATTATTTTTGCCAAGTTTTTTATTATTGTATATTGCGAGATTTTTTTATGCCAAATTTTTTTAAAAATAAAGATTTTAATAACTATACCTACATTCTATCAAATTGTTAAAGCTACTGTATTTAATATTTTTATTGGTTAATTGTAGTTTTTCTTTTGTTAGTAGTCTCTTTATAATTATTACAATTAGTACTAGGGCATATTTATATGTAACAACAATTGCTACAGTACCTCTACCTTTTAAGTTTTACTAGAAATTAAAAGTAAACAAGACATATACTGTCTAACAAACAAAAAGTAGAATAAATGGAACCTGAAAAATTTACAGCATAACTTAAGACTAATCATGCCAATTATGACAATAAAATAGTTGGAATATCCTCTTTCACTAAAAGACAATAACGTTTAATGTTGTTAAAAACTCCAGTGTATTCTGCTTATATTGATACCAAACTAAACAAAATAATGCAAAAATTAATAAATAAAATAGAAAAATAAAATTTGGTCTGATACCGAATAAAATGGGTAAAAGTTTAAAAAATTGAAATCACATGGTGTAGAGTCTCCACACTTTAGCTAAGTCTGAGTCTTACAATTAAAAAAAAAAAGTCTTCCAGTTTGGCTCGCAAACATGGTATACTTCCTACATTAATTTACATTTCTCATTGTTAGTAAATTTGAAGATATTTCATGATTTTTAAAAGAATTTTTCTTTGTTATTGGCTTTCCATTTTCTTACTAGTTTAAGTCATTTTTTAAAATGATTTTAAAACATCTAATATAGTTCTATTAATAAATTTATCTGTCATATAGATTACAATTTTGCCTTTGTTTTTCTTTATATATTTGGTTTATGGAGGTGTTTTGTTAACACATAACAGATTTTAAGTGTTTGTGGTGAAACATACCAGGTTTGCATTTTACAATTTTTTTCCTTTTGTGTTTCTCTTTAGAATGGTCTGAGATAAATATTCAGCTACATGATTCTCCAATTTTTTTTCGTAAGCCATTTAATTGAAAGTTGGGGTGAGACTCATCATGCTCTTTGGCAACAGTGTGGCCTAAATGACCATTTCTTTACAAAGGCAGACTTGGCCAGGAGGAGCTTGTGGCGGATCTTCCCACAGCCTTCCTCCAACTGCTAAACAGCAAAGATATTTATGTCACTGAGGATCTCTACACCTGTGGTCAGTGATTTCATGCTGCTCATGGCTCATTTCATGCCGAGCAGCAGGAAAGGCCACTGTGCAGCTTTCCCAGGCTGAATATGAACTCATCTTTTCTCGAGCTGTGGCACACTTTCCCCAGTCTGCGGAGAAAGGCAGAAAACGTGGTGCACAGTACTACCGCTTGGACTTTTTCTTTAGGCTGCTTCATGGACAAGGTGGGGCCTGCTGCATGTTAAGCTGGTGGAACTGAAAGGATAAGCTACTTATGAGATACGTGTCTCAGCCTACTTTGTAAACTGAGAGGCCCTATATGAATGCTATTCCTGATGATAGTATTATCACGAATAAAGGGGCCTATTTGGCTCTTCAATAAAATATGAACTTCATGTATGCTGTTGCTTTTCATATCACGCAGATTAAAAATTCTCTCCTCTTGCTGTAGTGTGCTGATTTTGTTAAATCTAAACTTAAAGGGGTGATAAACATTAAAAGAATTTAAAGTATGCAATGTAAATTCACTTTTATTTGCATAGGCTCAAACAAAGGGAATTTTGGTTAAGAAGTTGCATTTAACAGAAACTGAATGTGGTATCTCTTAGTATTGGGATTGTACTGAACTGAGAAATCCAGGTCAAGAGACCTTGCCTGCTGGACTTTGATGATGTTTTGCCAAAGAAATGATGGAAGCTCCGTCTTTGAGGCAGCTGATGTGGGGCTGGCCAGGATCCTGAGAACATGTTTTAAAAGGACCCTATGCTGGCAAGAAGTACAGAGATGACTTCATGGGACTTCTGAGTCTGGAATTTCTTTGCTTCTATTACCAATTATTTTTGCTGGATTTTTGACACAGTGTTTTTAATCTTTTTTAAATCTAAACAAAGATAACTGTCAACTTCCTGAAGTTAAACTTTAGTCCTGCTGCTACCATGGGACCGACCTCATATCACTTTTCTTTCAACATCTGACCAGGACGGGGGTCAGAGCAAAAGCGAGAAGCTCCTCTCTGACAAACTGAGCTTTTCTCTAGCAATGAAACCTGATTAGAAATTACAGTAGGGGCTAAACAAGTGAAGCAATGGAAAGGGACTCTCCTGAGCATATACATTTGAGCACACTGTTTTTCTCCTTTTTGAAAAAACAAAAACAAATCAAAAAACAGCTAAAGTGCTGCAAATTAACAAACTCAGAAAATGTTAATATGGAAGGCAATGCTATATTCCTAGAAACTTTTTTGACTATAATTCCCACAATATTAATATTGATAAGGAAAACCCTCATCTGTTACTTGGCACATCAGCCACCTGAGACCCCCACCGCTCACAGAAGATCCGCATCAGCATAATACTAACCTATTACGTGGCCCATCAACTATCTATTACCCGACACATCAGCATAACACTAAATCTATTATCTGACACATCAACTAACCTATTACCTGGCCGGCATCAACTACCTGACACCCTACCCCCCCAGACCACCGCAACTTAATAAAAGTGGGAAAAATCGGGTAGACGCTCAGAATTTGGTGGCGACATCCCTCTGAGCCTAACCAGCGAATAAACTTTAATTCTCTGACTCTCCGTGTGTCCCTCAGTTTGTCCTCGGGACCACTTGCTGTTACACTTGCTGTAACAATATTATATTAATAGGATACTAATAACCCATTAACTCTAACAAGGTCCAGGTATCCTGCTAGGTGTTTTACCAGAACAACTTCATACACTCTGAATTTTGTAAGAAAGTCATGGCTCACTCTTGTCCTGATGTAATTTTTAATAATATCCCTATTCACTCACAAAAATGTATCAATTTAAGTGACAATTTAAATGGTCATGCTATTTTTATGTGACCCCTCTACTCTTTATCTTAATAAGAACTGTGAGAAAGATACTATGATTATAATTCCCGTTTTGCAGATGAGAAACTGATTTACAGAAAGATTAAATAATTTATCTAAAGCCACACAGTTTTTAAGTGGCAGAGGCTGCAAGTCAAATCCAGGCAATTTGGCCTCAAACCTGAAGTGGTAGATCTCCAAGATTTGTCCTGAAGCTGGGCCCACGAGTGACTTCTAATTCATGGTATGTTCTTAGATTAGAGCAGAATCCGGATTCATACCTGGGTTCTTTTGGTCAGGACAAGCTGCTGTGTGTGCTTTCATTCTCATTTCTCCTTCCACAGACTGGTAAGCAGATATTCAAGTGTATGAAAGGACAAGCTCTCAGATAGGCCATGTCTGCTAGCCCCCAGAGAAGAAAGTGCAGAATGGAGATAGAAATTCTCTCACTTGACCCTAGCAAATTCCAAAAAGCAAGGAAAAAGACCTCTGATCTCATGGTAGAGACCTCTCAGGTCTGGTTATGTGCCTTGGGGGAACTCTACTTTTGAGGCATCAGCTGGTGGCTCTGGATGAAAGCTAAAGGTTGCATATTCTGGCTGGTAGTTAGGGCACCCAGGTAGTGTGACATGAAAGCACTATGAGTTAATTGACAGAACACATTCTTTTTTGGAGTTTATGTTATAGACAATACTGTATTTTATTGAACTCCAACTTCTGAATGCAGAAAACTCTTTTGAGTATATTAAAGAAATAAATGGAAACTGCTAAGTAAATCGCACTTTTAAAATGTCACTTATTATTATATTAACAAGTTTACTTTCTTGCTACTTAAAACTTCCAGTGCCTTAAAAATGAGGACCATATTTCATTTGAATAATTTTTTTGCATGTGGTTTTGCCCCTAACAACCATATTTGTACTAATATTTGAATTCAACAAAAAATTTGACGCAGGCCACAATAAATTTACTCCTCTGTTTTATGGATAGGAAAGCACAGAAGTTTAGTGATCTACCAGAAGTCATACAGGTCAACCATGTGGAATTTGAATTAGAATGCAGGTGCTCGCAGCTCAATCACAGCAATAGCTAATCCCAAGCAATTATGTTCCATCACATTTGGAAAGTTACACCTGAGCATTCAAAGCAAGTAACTGGCCCCAGTAACTTAATGTCCCAGTAACTTAATCAGCCATTTCTGGATCCACTTGACCTTTGTATCATGGCTTCTCAGATGTGCCATCTCATCAAAGTCCTCAGAACATTGCACAGCGGAAAGATTGCCACTAAAAAAGTAGTTTGGGCCGGGCGCGGTGGCTCACGCCTGTAATCCTAGCACTCTGGGAGGCCGAGGTGGGCGGATCGTTCTGAGCTCAGGAGTTCGAGACCAGCCTGAGCAAGAGCGAGACCCCATCTCTACCAAAAATAGAAAGAAATTA
>CAUYSK010015897.1:0-79453 GCA_963575035.1 Avahi laniger | reverse complement strand
GTGTGTGTGTGTGAGCATACACTCAGTTTCTGGCAGTAGGAGAACTATAGAGAAGAAAGCTTGTGTTTCACAAATGCCAAAGGAGAACAAGACTGTCTTCCACTAGTTCCTAAAAAGGTAATGTAGACAAGCATTTCAAATTATAATAAAAAAGCTTCTACTGCAGAGCATTTTCAATACGCAAAACCATCCCCTCGATGCTCAGTATAAATATTAGCTCGTGATTCTAAGGAGCACCTCTCCAGGGATTTTAAGTATGGAACAATCTGCTAATACAGCTAAATGCAGATTGAGTTTAACTATAGTTCTTTTTAACAGGCTGGTAGCTGTTGAACGAAACTGTGACCTCATCAAAATTTTTCTTTTTCCCTGTTGAGTAGAGACCCTTCACCCAAGTTATCAGCGTCCTCCGGCCCTCTCTCTTCCAACTCTTCCAAAAATGGAAAGACTTCGGTTATTAACACTCTCGTTAAATTTAAGTCTATTTAAACATCCCTAAAATATGCAATGACCTCAGTTTCTATTCAAAAATCCTAGACATCCATGAGCACGTGAGGAGTCTGGGGAAGAAGGAAAGGACATGTCCCCTCCGCTCTTGAGATCACCTGGTTTCTTGTTCATTCCCGGCAAGGTCGACCTTGTTAACTGTAACGCAAACAGCGAAAAGCATTAAACAACAGAATTTTCATGGCACTTTGTGGCTATAACAGTCTCTGAGTCGTGAACTTGACACACAGAGTTATTCTTGGCTTCTCACCTCCTTTGAGCAGAGAAACCATTTTTTATGCATCATGGGGTATTTTATCCTGATTCTCTTGCTTTTGATTACATGATCTCTAAGATCTCCAACAATTACTGAATTCTGAGGTTTTACTCATCTTAGTACCTCCAGGATTTAGTCCAGTGACAAAAGTTGACACTCAATAAATATTAAATGCTTGACAGAATGAATCAATGAATGAATAAATGAATATCCAATTTGGGATTCAGCTAGGATTGCAGTTCCAGGAGACAACAGAAGCAAGATTAATGGACTAGTGCAAATACCTGAAATAACATTTTCAAGACTGATGTCATTGGACAGAACACTAACGACATCAGAACTCTTTGGGATGGTGAATCAGCTACAATTAATAATTATTCCTTGGAAATGGCACTAAGAGATTGCATTTGCTTAACAAAGTTTTGATGCGGCATGTGAGGAAGGAGTGTCTAGACTATGAGAAGACTAAGACAGAGCAACTGATCATCAGGAAATGCTGTGTTCAGATGTTCTGCACAGGAAGGTTCCAATTAAGCACCAACTCAGCTCATCTAGCGCCTCATCTGGAATTCCATGGTACCTTGAAAGATCACATTTTAGGGATTTACAACTCATAACCAAACTTTTTAGATTATATTCTCACTCTAAGGTCAACTTTTCCCCTTAATAGATTAGATGAACCTTTTCCTCTCCCAAATACCTCATACTTAGTTTGGTTAGTAGCAAACAAAGGCTTTAATTCCACAATTAGCTCTCAGTCTTAAAACAGATGAGAGGCCAGGCACGGTGGCTCATGCCTGTAATCCTAGCACTCTGGGAGGCCGAGGTGGATGGATCGCTCAAGGTCAGGAGTTCGAGACCAGCCTGAGCAAGAGCAAGACCCCGTCTCTACTAAAAAATAGTAAATGATCTGGACAACTAAAAATATATATATACATATATAGAAAAAATTAGCCAGGCATGGTGGTGCATGTCTGTAGTCCCAGCTACTCGGGAGGCTGAGGCAGAAAGATTGCTTGAGCCCAGGAGTTTGAGGTTGCTGTGAGCTAGGCTGACGCCACAGCACTCTAGCCCAGGCAAGAGAGTGAAACTCTGTCTCAAAAAAAAAAAAAAAACAGAAGAGATACCCACCTCTCCAACCCCCCAAAAAGATAAATGATAGGTATTAGATTCTTTCCTGAGATTCCATAGATTGACCAAGAAGGAGAGGATCTAAGGCTTGAGATTTGAGAAAAGACATATTAAAAGGAGTCTAGAAAAGATGAGAAAGCAAAAGACCTGGGCACAAAGAAGAAAGCCTTCTTACCCCTGTGTAAGCCAGGGGAGCTACATAGGCAGGACCCCTCAACATCTGAGCATTCCTTCCTCCCTGAAGTTCTAGCAAATGATAGTCACGAGCCACAGCCAGGGGACCGGATGAGAACCACCTGCTGAAGACTCAGCAAGAGCTTTATCCCTTATTCTGCATCAGATGTCAGCCTAGTCACACCCACAGCCACAGGTCTTCCCCACTCCCTACTTCAGGCCTTTGACTGCAGGTAGAGGAGCTCAAGTCGCAAGAGTTCTCAAGGGAAACCAAAATATTCCCCATAAGATCCCCAGAAAACATAAATTTCTCTCTTCTTGGCTCCACTCCCAGCCACTTCAGAGTTCAGCACTCCTAGGAGTGGGAGAGAGAGGCACTCGTCAGGGCTGAGCACAACCTCCGGGGATCCACGGCTCCACTTGCAGATTTAACGTCTATGAGATGGCCATACTCCATGGGCTTCCCTGCCCCTCATATGCTTTCGTTTGCCAACAAATAAAGCAACAAATGAAAGATCAATGATTATTCTCAAGGCAGAGGGGACAATGTATTTTTCGAAAAGAGTTTGATGGTTGGCTTAATTTGAGAAAAACTGTTCCTGATTAGTTTATCTTGAAATTCTTAAATTTAAATTTAGCATTAATAGTTTGATGGTAGAGGATAGCTTTATTTACCTTTATGCTACAATCAATTTACTCTACTAAATTAAAATTATTATGTTTTACAAAAAAGTTTCAAAAATTTATAGCAACATTTTCCCCTTGAGACCTATACCCTCATGTATATGAGTGCATCCAGCTAACCCTATTTGGGTCAATGTTTGATATGAATATTATTTAAAGATGATTCAAACTTTGTCTTCAAATATTTTAAAGCATCAGTACTCTGTCTTTAACAAAATACATATTAACAAAGCCATGATGATGAGATAGGATTTATAGAATTTTAAAGAACAGAAAATCTATAAGAATTACTTTAAAACTGATGAAATAGAGATAATAACAATTATATAATGTCTAATTATGCAATTACATATAAATAAAATCCTGAGACAACAAAATCTTTGACTGTCACAGAAATGTTGTCATTTTTAAATATTATTTTTACCCTTCTATTGTCAGGGTAACAAGATTGGAACCCCTTAGTTTACCTTCCTTTGATCTTTCTGTGAGTTCTATGACAATGCATAACCTCCAAACTTTCTGCAGCCTCTCACTCCCCACCAGAGTGTCCTCCAAATAAACTGTACTACTTAAAACTTTCCCAATGAAAAAGTATATCACAATTCAAATAGATGGGGTTGGGTGGGGGAAGAACTCACACACAGATGCTATAGGTGTCTTCATGAGATGGAGATTAGATTTTCCCCCCCTAATTTCTCTGATGATAAAAGAATTCTTCACTTACACTCTCACAGAGCATGTAGAACTATGGCTTACATATCACATTTTACAAAACTTATTTCACATGTTATCAGTTGTGTGTTCTTTCCTGTTTGGAGATTGGGACATTCCATAGGCTCATTGGAAAGACCACCCCCTCCTCATACATCTATATACCCTTTTCCCTATTGCTACACTTACATGACTATTAATTACTCTAACACACATTCTGTTTCCCATTTTCAATTACACGTATACTCAATTTCAATCATTTCTTTGATTTGTAATCCAATCAGCACACCAAGCAGAGGGGGAAAAGTTTGGGAAAAAATAAACAGTGCCTCAAGGATCTGTCAGACCCAACTGCATGCATGGAATTACTCTCAGAAAAAAGAGAAACAACAAAAAAATGGGGAGAAAAATATTTGAAGAATTGATTGTCAAATATTTTCCAAATTTTATGAAACACACAAATTTACAGATTTGAAGTGCTCTATGGATATCAAGAAGGATAACCACACTGAGACACATCAGAGTCAGACTCAGAAGTCAGTAGTCAGAGTTAGTGTCAGGGTTAGAAGCCACTATAAAGAGTAATGATGGAAAACAGCAAGAGAAAAATGAGATATTGTATACAGGGATACAACAGTTATCAGCCAACTTCTCACAAGAAACTGTGAAGGTCTGGAGAGAGTGGAATATTATTTTTAAGTGATTTAAAAAAAACCTGTCAATCCAGAATTCTATATCCAGCAAAAATATCCTTCAGTAATGAAGACAAAATAAAGACATTTTAAGCTAAAAGAAAACCAAGAAAGTTTTTCACTAGAAAACTTATACCACAAGGAATTCTAAAGAAAGTCCTTCAAGCAGAATGGAAATGATACCAAATGGAACTTAAATGCTCAAGAAGGAATGAAGAGCAACAGAAATGATGGAGGAAAAATATTTAAATCAAAACATTATAAAAGACATCCATTTCAGGCTATGATTGACAAGCTTGTATCAAGTCAACCTTCCCATAAAGCAAACAAACAAACATACTTAAGAAAAGAAACAGAAAGAAAAGAAAAGGGTAAGCCAGGTGTTCGGCGAACATATGCCCTCAAGGCATTTGCTCATTCCAAAGTAATGCCTAAAAGATGAGAAGCTGAACAGAGTTTTCAGAATTCTCTTAAGACTGTGGCGGGAAGGGGGGCTGGAGGGGGTGCAAAATTGGAGTTCAAGGCTATACTAGGCTGAATAGTGTTCCCCCCAAAATTCACATACACCTGGAACCTCAGAATGTAAACTTATTCGGAAATAGAGTCTTCACAGATGTAGTTAGTTAAGACGAGGTCATAGTGGAGTAAGGTGGGCCCTAAATCCATTACCATTGGTATCCGTATAAGAAGAGCAGAAGAGACATGAAGGCACCAATACCCAGGGGAGAAGGCCATGTGACAACAGAAGCCAAAAGGAGGTCTAAGAGGTTGAGCATATTTACTGGTGGGTGGGGATGAGGTTGGACAGGTAAGGAGGTACCGGTCATGCAGGGCCTTGTGGGACAAACTCAGGATAATCAGAATGGTGCTCTAAGGAAGAGAATGAACAGAAAGACAGAAGTACAAGAAGCTCAAGTAAACACAGAAATGATTAGAAAAGGCTGACATCATTGTGGGTTCTCCAGGAAGCAGACGCCATGATGGAACCACATGCCACAATGGAGTGAGAAGTGCAAGAGACCTATTACAGGGGAACACCTGAGAAAAATAGAGGGGACATGAAGCAGGAGTAGTCAGGGACATCCTTCAGACCGTGACACTGATCTGATATATGTGAAAGGGAAGGGGGGCCAAAAAAGGATAGGGGAGGGAGAGCCTGAGATGGCAGTGTGTCTCTGAGCACCTCAGGTCAATGGGGAAGGCAGAGCAGACCAGACTGGCAAAGGATTCCCATGTCAGGCAAAATGGCCGGCTCCAGCGCTCCTCCTGAGCTCAGGTGGGAACAGTGCATGCAGAGCAGGGCTTCAGCATAAACACCGCTGTGTATCCTGAAGGCGCAGCAAGCGGGGACTGCCAGCTCACTACACCCCCTGCAGCAAGCTCTCTCTTGAAGGGACATCTGAACATTTTGTGACTCGACCTTCTTTCATAAGAGGATAGAGACATTGATTAATATTAGGTGACATGGAGTATGCATATTAAAATTATAAGGGTAACCATGGAAAAGAATATAAAGCGTATACATAACTTTTCAAATCAGTAAAGGAGCCTGAGGAATAGAGAAAGCTCAATCACTCCAATTGAAGGCAGGAAAAGAGGGAGAGAGTCAAAGAGAAAGCAAAGTGACTAGAAGGAATTGCACAGCTCAGAGAAGCGAGGTGGAGGAGGTGACGTGGAAAGCACAGGTGTGATTATCTCCCGGTCTTTCACAGTAAAGCAAGCAATATCATCTAAAGCTGGCGATGCATCTAGAAGGGGTTTAGGCATTATATAAAGGTAAACAACAGAACAACTATAAATCACATAACAAAAAGTTTGGAGGGTCAACGTAAGGTACTATCGGCAAGCTAATTCCTCTCTTCCATGGTGAGGAATGAATAGAGGCTACCTGAAGTTAACAAACAAATTAGTAGAGGAATAAATATATTTAATATTACTCAGAGTATTGGGGTAAAGCAAAAGAACTAAAAATACAAATGGTTAAAATTAATTGAGGCTGAGGAACTACTGAGGACATAGGAATGAAGGTAGATTTTCACAGCTATTTTTTGTACTTTTGTGTTTTGAAATTTTTCTGACAAGTGAACGCATTACTTTAAAAATAAAATAATAAAGATCTCAGGATGGATGAGACCACCTAGAAAATGCTGTGGAGGGGGCTGAGGACTAAGCCCTGAAGAACTCCAACATTAGAGGCCAAGGAGGGAACATTAGTAGTGAAGACCAAGAAGTGTGGCTGGGAGAGGGTGGGACCGAGGAGATCTCAGGAGGGAGAGTGTTAAATGATGCTCAGAGCGGGGCTGAGGCCGAAACAGAGCAGTGACTTTGTCAGTAACATGGCAGTCACCAGTCACCGCAGAGAAAGCAATTTCAGTAGAGGGAAGCATGGGGAGAGAGAATGGGACATGAGGAAGTAGAAATAAAGTGAGTTAAGGGAGCAGAAGAAAAGATACTTTAGCAATAAAATCAAAAAGATTTTGGAAACCAGTGGATGTTAGGAGCAAAGAAAGAGCAAAATTCATAGATGGTTCCATGCCAAGAGACCAAAGAAGGGGTAGGTAGTACCTTTAGCAAAAACAGAAGAGCCAAGGGGAGTGGGTGGAAGAATGGAAGGAGAGAAATGTCTGTCTCACTTGTTAAACCAGTTTGTCCACTTCCTGTTCATAAATCCATTTGGCGAAGAGCTCTTTCACTCATAGAATGCCTAGGCACAGGTTCACAGGCAGACTAGGGGAGATAGAAGCCACAGAAAATTGATTTGAATTTTATTGTATTTGCCTTGAGAGTGCCTTTGTTAAAAGGTGCTGGGCTCCCCACCCTCATTCTGGCAGCAACATTTATACTCGGGGATTGTGGTTACCCATGTTGCTCTGAGGCTCAGAAAATTTTCAGAAGGAATATTTGGGAACCTGCTTTGAATTACAGCACAGCTAGGCAATATTTTTCTTAGCCAGTGGGGTTTTTCTCTTTATTGTGCTTCGGAACACATTGGAAGAGGACATTGGAACATTGGAAGGGAAGGAGGTATCTCAAGTTCCCATCTCCAAGTTTAATAACTTGAATATATTCTGGTTAAGTCATCTTCAATTCCTTGTATCCATTTTGATTGTGATTTTTATTTTCTGTAAAGCCATTTTCCAAATTTTAAATTCCTCATAATAGCATGATTCTCAGAACAACGAACTTGGATTTTGTTATTGTCAACAAGCCTTCACCACCTCCAGGATCCAACATCCCTAAGTTGGAACGAGGGATAAAAGATGTGTTCCATGGAACATTGAAACCTTGGAAAGGCTACTTCAACCTCTTTCTCCATTGATTGTAGAAAGCATTTTCTCAGAAGTCCTAGGTGAGTTCTGGGCCCTCAACAAATAAGTATAAGGATGGACGGGTGAAAAAATGAATCGATGCAGCAAACCATCAATCATGTATTAATAGAAGTGGTCAATGACATGAATGGATAATAGACATGATGGCAGATCCCACACTGCCTGGATAGACTGAGTGCTGGAGTGCAAGCAGCATGAGAGCAGAGACCTCTTCTCTTTTTCACCCCAGGGTCCCCAGAACCCAAAACATTGCCTAGAAAGAATTATGGCTCAATAAACTAAAAAGCAAAACGAAAATGTAACTGTCATTTTATATTTGAGGGGGTAAATGTTAAGAAACAACGCAAAAAATTCCACCCTAACTACACAGAATGCTATTTTCCCATATATCTGGAAAGCTCAACTAAGTCTCTAAGAAAAATCAGAAATTTTTAAAAACCTTAAGAAGAAGAAGGTCTGTGAACGGAGAGCAACAATTTATGTCTCTTTTTTCCCCCAGTTTTATGAGATATAATTACAAACAAAAACTGTATGTATTTGAAGTCCACAATATGATGTTTTGACATCAAGCTAATTAACATATCCAGTACCTCACACAGTTATCTTCTTTTTTTGTTGTGGTGAGTACATTTACAATCTACTCTCTTAGCAAATTACAAGGGTACAACATAGCATGATTAACTATAGTCACCATGCTGAACATGAAATCTCCAGAATTTATTTATCCTGAATAACTGATACTTCGTACTCTTTGACCATTTCCCCTTTCCCCAATCTCCAACCCATCAACCACCATTTTTCTTCCTACTGCTGTGAGTTTGACTTTCTTAGATTTCACCTACAAGTGAGATCATGTGGTATTTGTCTCTCTGTGTCTGACTTATTTCGCTTAGCATCATATCCTCCAGATTCATCCATGTTGTTGCAAATAATAAGATTTCCTTCTTTTTTAAGGCTGATTAATATTCCATTGTGTCTATATACCACTTTTTCTTTATCCATTCATCCTTTGATGGACACTTAGGTGGATTCCACATCTCAGCTATTGTGAATAGTGCTGCAACGAACATGGGAGTGCAGATATCTTTTTGAGATGCTGATTTCATTTCCATTGAATATATACCTGCTCTGGGATCTATAGTCACCAGTTTATATCCAGTTCACACTCCACTTCACTGAAGAGGCCCACTTCACTATTGCACCTAGGCTCCTCCAATCACAAGGGTTATAAGACCCTGGAGCAAACTACCCAAGGCGTCTGAGATCTGCTCTTAGTGAGACTTTTCTATGAAAAGTCATTCTGCAAGAGGCTGAATTCCAACTTCTGTGCAATTCTTATAATTCTGTTTTTACTGTTCACTTTATAACAAAACAAATCAAGGTGACCACACCACTCTGAAGGAGGAAGGGTAATGTTAAAACTCCTTTGCAATAGGGATTTGCATTAAACTTAAGACTTGGACCTCGAAACCAGAGAAATCTGAAAGTGTATATATCTCTCTGCTGGATTCCATGTGTCAACATGCACATTTTTCATATCGCTATGAGGCTATTCTACACAATATGCTTAAAATCTAGCACTTTTTTCACTGCCCAAGAAGGCCAAAGATATTTTTCCTTGAGTGATAATGACTTTGGGACATGGGGGAGTGGTTACGATCTGCAAGTGAAACACACACAGAGCTCTGCTGCCGCCCTTCCCCAGCTCAGCCCTGACATTTCCGGGGAGTCCCCTGGATATGCCAACTGCCAGACTTTCATATAAGAAGTTCCTCGCTGTTGCAAATAGACTTTATTCTTCCATCATTTCTTCCTGTGTAACACAGATAACCATTGGCATGAAAACATAGGGCTGTGCAGAGCCAAAAGGTACCAGATGGTCCATCAAAACCTACACTTATCAACTCCAAGAAATACAGATCAGCCTGTATTTCATCAGACTAACCTCTCAAACCCAGCCAGTGACTATATCTTTGGATTTCTCCATCAATTCACATTGCTTTTTTAATTGCTGGCTCCAGAAGTTTTCCTCATTGTTTAAGTATATGTATTCATATATTTTTTTAATTTGATGAAATTCCTTTGCATTAAGGCTGAATTACATTTCATCCTCTAAATCTAAGGCATCTTGCTTTATGAACTTGAACTTATTGCTTTTTAAGGATTATAGAAAGAAAAATATTAATAACATTTACTGAGCATTTATTTCCAGGCACTTTATAAATATTATCATATTTATACTTTAACAAGCATGATAGATATTGCTATCTCTATTACACGAAGAGAATGAAAATAATAGAAGTTAAATAACTTATTTGAAATATTATACAACTGGTAAGTGGTGATACAAGGATATGAAATGAAATCTATCTGGGACCAAAGCCAATGGTCTTTCCACTCCACCACACTGTCTCATCACAGATCTGGTTACACTGGGAGTACAGGAAACAAAAATAACACACATACGAAGTGCCAAATACCATCTTTAAAGTGGGATTTCACGTAATATTTATAATAGGAATAATCAGAATTTGTCCTTATATTTCCCCCCAGATCTGCAACAAATGCAAGGATTATCTCAGTGTCTTAAGGATTGAATGAGAATGTATTTGAATTAGCAAACTAACCACATTATTTTATTATGTACAGAGATAACTATTGTATAAGTTCATTGGAATTGGGGTTAAAAGACCTAAGTAAAGATCTAGCTTCTCCATTTAATATCTGTGTGAATTTGCACAAGTTACTTATTATTTAGAATTTTCTTATTTGTAATATTGTGTTAGGCAGAGAATGGCAATGCTCTCCAGATACGCTACCCAAACGCTGTGTCGTTAGGTTGGGGCCAAGTGGCTCACTTGAGCCAGTGCGATGTGAAAGCGTGACGCGGATCATTCCAGGTCAAGGCAGGTGTAAGCTAGTGCATCTCCTCCGTCTCTTTCTCAGCTGAGGCAACCTTAGAGGCCACATGTTTCAGGTGTTCAATTTGGTATGGCTACAAGATTGAAAAAGGTGGTCCAATTACCATCATATTTTTCCTAATGGAGAAAGAAACCTTTGTTGTGTTAAACCACTGAGGTTGCAGGGTTTACCAGCTATGGCAACTAAAGTTAATTAATCCAACTAGCACATGGGGATAATAATTCCTGCCATACTACATTAGATCATTGTGAGATATAAATAAGAATATCGAAATAAATATTCGCTAACCTTATCCTTATGTAGATTTAAGGCTTATTATAGTTATTATCCATATTTTTAGAAAAATCTGATTCTATTACTCTCAGATTTTTATAGTGTAATGCTAATGTAAAAATTGTTTTGATTATTTTGACAATTATTTGTAAGAGAAAGGGTGCTTCTGACCTGCTTAAAATGTTGTTTTAAGTAAAATAAATGTTTTCTTTGCCTTGGGTACACTATTCTCTTGTTCAACAAACTTCCACAAAAGACAGCACAAATGCAAGCTTTAACTTGATTCTAATTGAACCAAATATCCATGCCCTCCTTTCTTAATTAATGAGGCTTCATTGGAGTTTACTTTCTAGGAAATTACTCTCTTTTTCCTGGTCATACAGACAGTAGAAGAGAGGACACATGGCACAGGCATCGGCTTTCATGAGATTAACACCCACAGAGCAAACGACTCCCTCTCACGTTAACCTGGTAAGGTGCTTGGCTTTCGGTCCCCCTAACTATTGGCCTTGTTTGAAACAACACCAATCCTATTCACTGGGTGCCAGAAAAGTAAGCATTCTGAGCAGGGCAAATGAATGTTGTCATTGCCGTTTTCTCTCTGTCCCCATATGCCTATAAACTTGAATTTAGAAATGAGAATAGAATTGAAGTCAGAGACCAAAGTACAACAATGTCCTAAATTCACACACAAAAAGATTCTACTTAGAGCTACAAAATAGGCTTGTCTGAGTGTGTGTGTGTATTGAGAGAGAAGATAAAAACAAAGACAGTGAAGATAAAATACACAAAAACATGTATCAAAAACTCCCCATGAAACTTCTCATAAGGGCTTCCTTGTTTATTCTAAAGAGGTGCGAGGATTCCAACAGGAGGCAACAGGCCCACCTGTCAGAACTGCAGTTCGCTCCCTTCCCTTATTTCAGCTATTGGTTCGTACACATGGGCAAGCAGGGGAGGGGACACACTTACGAGACTATGCTGCTGCTAACACACTCACACACACACACACACACACACACACACACAGAACAAACGCTGGGCTTGTCTTCAACCAGCAAGTTTTCATATTATCAAGAGCCATGTTAAGTCACAATGCAAGACAGCAGAACTGGTGAGAACTGAAGAGAAACGGGCCGTGGAGACGAGGAGCAAGGGAGAGAGAGCAAAGGAATGGGAGAAAGAAGGGAAAAGGAGGAAGCGGGGAGAAGGGGCAGACTCAGCCCCGACCACAGGCCAGGCTTCTGCCAGCACCAAGGCCGAGCCTCATTCCCTACAGACTTAATCGGAAGGTAAGAAGGTAAAAGGTTATCCGGGAAACCATGCTTTATCGCAAGAAGAATATCTGAATCAGGAATAAAAACATTCTCTGCTTCCCAGCATATTTTGCAATTTAAAAAAAAAAAAATGCTTTTATAAGCCTGCCAGAAATCTAGCTGTACAAGGTCCAAATCATCAAGGATTTTTTTTTCTGAATTATTGAGCATACATAATATTTTGGAAAAATAAGGCAAATCATTAAAATTAAAAGGGTTTTAAAATGTTGGCAGAAGAAACATGTCAGTGTCACCACAAAGAAAACTCTGTTGAGAAATGCTTTACAAAGTGGGAGCTAAGGCAGTTCAAAATTGTTTTCAGAGTGGCTTGGTTTTGTCCTAAGTCACTAGCCTGCCTGCAAGTTCTCATTCCTGTTTTCGATGTCCAGGCCTGGCAGTGAAGCTGCCAGGTGGAGAGAGAGCGCTGTGCAGAGGTGAAAGGTCAGGTTCTCCAGGCGATTAGCGAGCACCCTGGGGTGCAGAAAGCACCAAGCATGGGGTGGGGGAGGATTCTCTTTCCAGCTTGGATCTGCATCCATAGCCTTTGCGGGAGGCCCGGTGCGGGTCCCTCACATCCACAGCAGCTAGTGTCCCCCTCAGTAGCTCCTAAATAACACCTCTGGACAAATTCCAACAGAAAACTCAGGCATGGGAAAAGACATAGTGGCTTACCTGGATTTTAAAAGTTACCGCCGTTTTAGAACTGGGTGAGTGTTCTGGTAATTAGCTAATGAAGTGGGGAGCTTCCCTGACAGAGCCCTCTTACGCTACCTGATCCTTGAGGAATTCGTCTAGCTTTTCCTCTACCTCCTTCAGATCCTCTGGTGAGAGCCCAGCTTCAGATCTGAAATGACAGTGGCAAGCAGGACCCCCAGACCCTCTCCTTACTAGTAGGTCTGATTTCTTAGCACACATAAAACCACTGAAGCCGGACAGCTGTCCTGCGCTTATGCACCTCCTCCAAGCCTAAATGGTGACAGTGACATGTGATGCTGTGGTCTCTAACCACCAGCTGTCTTAATTCAGCCCACTCGTGATCATACTCACAGCCAAAAAGCAGTCATGGCAAACAGACTGCCTCTTGTGGGACAATTCTAATCAGTTTGCCTTTTATGTCTAAAATTCTGTGTTGAAAAGGATTCCCAGGACATATCTGCATTCAGGAAAAAAGCTTAAAAATTAGGGGAAAATTGATCACCTCATTTGACAACCAGAGGTGGCAATTTTGTGAAGAAACATCAAGCCAAAAGAGAGGAGCGATAAACCAGCTGGGGGTAAAATGATGCAGCTTTTTGGGAAGGAAATTTGACAATATTCTTGTTCTCTGACTCAATAATTTTACTTTTAGCAACTTATTCTAAAAAAGAAATCAGTACGGGTGTAGTCAAATATTTGTCTACAGATATGATCATAGGAGCATTGTTTATAATAGCTGAAAATTAGAATCTATGCAAATATCCAAAAAAAAATTTTGGCTAAATTATGAAACTTACATACCATAAAATACTAGGCAGTCTTTAAAAATTATATTATAGAGAACTATTTCAATTATATGGAAAAATGTTCATAATATATTATCCTATGAAAAAGCAACCAAAAATAGTATATTCTAAATTTATTTTAAAATATAGAATATAAAGATATGTATTTAATACATGTTCCAATATGTTAACTCTGAATATCCTAAATCCTCTACAATGATTAGGTGTCACTTTTGTGATAATTAAAAATAAACCTTATTTGTTTTAAAGGCAATAATAGACAACTGACAGAAGCCCTGCATATGACCATCCCAATTCATTGCCCAAAAAATTTAACTTAGGTGGTCATAAAGTGAAAAATGTAATTCAAAATAAATAGGAAAAGAGGTAAGTTATTTAATGCATGATAAAAAAAAAAGTATTAAAATATCCCAGAGGCATATATGCAGGATCCAACTGGCTGTCTCAGCACATGTAAGCAGTGAAATGGACCAAGACCAGTTTTACTGGTGTCAGCATTAATCTGTTTTTCTGGTGCTTAGCTATCTGAAATAACCACAACAACACACTTAGAATTGTGGCTTTATCAAAAGCACCACTAAGTGACTTACTAAAAAATAAATTGTCCATAACACTGACGGACTCTGAGAACACACAGTCACCCAAATGTGAACTGAAGGTTTTCTTTGAGAAGAATGTGTCCTGCTTTCTTTGAACAAGTGAAAGCACATCATACAATTTAACAGAACGGTGCACGGCTCACTGTATAAGCACGAGACGGGGAATTTGTTCCAGTTTGAGCACCACGGGGCCCCAAGCTGCTTAGTTGTATGCAGGCTCTAACTCGGCCCTGATTGTTTGATTCCTAAAGTGGGGTGAATAATTCTTGGTCACCAACTCATTTTGCCCCTAAAGAATTAGTATTGTTGAGATCATGTCTGGAAAAATGCTATTTGGAAATCTATAGACAGTGGGTGCTTTTTCACGAATTCAAAAATTCTCTTTTCCTCCTGTTGTAGTTTGTACAATAAAGGAAAGTCTTTCCAATAAAGGAAAGTCTTCTTCTAGTTGACTATTATCTCATTTTCCAGGAAGATTGAGCCTTTAAATAATTGACGTGAGTGTATTGGTACATACCTATTAAACATTGTATTGAGTCTCTTGTGAAGGAAATACGAGCTAGCTTAACCTTTATTTTCCCAAAAGGAGGGGAAAAAGCAGCCATGTGGATAACTCGGGATCAGATTCGCAGACTATCTGCAAACGAATGGCTAGTACAAGAATTTGACCCTGTGGTTAAAGTGAACAATCATTAAAAAAAAAAGAAAATTTAAATATCCAGATATCCAAACTGAAAGGTAAATTAAAGAGGAAGTAGGCTTCTATTACTACGATCTTAATTAGCAGTAGAAACGATGGAATTTCCAGACTTACAGGAATACAAGGACCTTAATGTTCAAAATGGAGAACCTGAAAAATCAGATAAATGCAGTTATCCTTGTTGGCTAGCAATTTATTCTTGGCAAAATAAAATGTCTTAAGTGACCCATCTATAACAGATTTTTTAAAGCTGACATTTTATCGGAAAGGCATTTTCTAAAGGAGAGGAGAGAATTGTAACCCCAAACCCTGAGATTTAATATTGGGCACACAGGCAAGGAAGGATCTTCAGCAACCCAACAGGGCCTAACTCTCCTTCCAGAGACCCTGAACACACTGCTAAGTGTCTTTAAGATGATGCTCCCACAGCCCTGCCAATATATTTACTTCCAATGTCTTTACTGGAAGGAGTTTCTTCTGGCCTAAAGTTTGTTGGCTACATTCAATGATGTTATTTATGCTTAATACCAGACTTCTTGGAATCAACACCTTAAATGCTGCAATAGGGAACAGTTCATAATATTTAGGAATAGAGGTACTGCCTAGAATCTAAGCTAAACATAAACCTTTTATTTCACTTCAATGTCTGGCACCAGCTCATGTTATTCAGATGTTTAAAAGCTTCCTTTCCCTAGTCATACATGCTATGGGATTTTGATGCCTGTGACCATATGTACATTTATTGTCATTTTAGAAGAGTGTGGTCCACCTGTACGTGTATTTATGCTTGGCTTCTTGATTGCTAAATATAGAAGCAAATCTATACATACGGCATATAATTCAGCCTGTAATCATTTCTGCTTTAGCTGCATTCATCACTTTGAAAGATGCCTTTGTATTGTTTTAAAACAGCATTGATAACTTTAAAATACCTGGTATTTGTTTTTTACAAAACTATTTCTCCTAACCTTCCTTTAAAACATGAAATTCAAATGTAACAAACAAAAATAATAGAACATATGTGCAATAGACCAAAAAAAGCCCACATTTGTGATTTTGTGTTTTTGTGTGTAAGTGGGTAGACAGGTGCAAGAGAGAGAAACAAAGAGGGAGAGACAGACAGACAGACGGCATAGAGAAATATCCTTCAGACAGGCATCTCAGCAGAGTGCTTGCTCTGCAGGAGCCTGACTGGAGAACTGAAACAACAGTCTGTTGTTTCTGCAGGTTGATAGTGAAATTCTATTGCTGTTATGAAAAAAGTAGCTAAGTTCATGTTGTTTGGTCTTCACAAAAGTCATAAACAGGGCCACTCCTCAAAGAACGTCAAAGAGAAC
Source organism: Avahi laniger (assembly GCA_963575035.1). Taxonomy (NCBI): domain Eukaryota; kingdom Metazoa; phylum Chordata; class Mammalia; order Primates; family Indriidae; genus Avahi; species Avahi laniger. The sequence goes on along the minus strand of CAUYSK010015897.1, from coordinate 63,320 downwards.
ATGAAAAGCCATTTAGTTCTCCCTCTATCAGACAAATCCCATGAAAGCAACACCTTAGCTGCTGCTGCTGCTGCTGCCTGGGCTAATTCAGAAACCTCCACGGCCCCAGAAGAGACCCAGCCCCCACTAACAGTGAATAAATCAGAGGGCATTGGTCTTTTCTCTTTAGCAGCCTGACCCTTGACCCTTTTTCCTTCTCCCGGACAGAAGCCTTTTAAAATTTCTTTTCATTTTTGTTCTGGATCACTGCTTCCATTTCTTCTGACTCCAGAGTGGCTGAGCTTGTCGCCAAACCCAACGGCTCCGGGAAAAAGCCTGAAGCTTCTCTAGATTTAGAGGATTTCACCGCAGGAATCTCTTTGTGAAGAGATCACTCCTTCGAAATGATAGCAACTGTTAGACCTGCTGCTAAATATGGTTATCGGCTGCCTTGACAAAGAAGCAAAAATGTTAACATAGCACAGATTTGTTTTTCTTAATATTTTAATAATTTTCTTTCAATACAATTTATTTCTTTTTTAATGTATGTTATTTTATCATATGCATTTTTAAAGTCATGCTGAGAAGCGGTCGCCCAGACTGACAAAGGGGTCCACACCACAAAAAAAAAAATAAGGAACCCTGGTAATAAAAGGTTTTAAACCAGAGTGTGCTCGTGGTTTAAATGGATGCTGATCTGATTGGAAAAGCTAATCGTTCTCACTTAATCTCTTTTTCTTCAGGCGTTTTTCAGTGTTGTCCAGTGAATGTTGATTTTCCATTCAAATATGCAACTTCCGTCTTTTTCTGGTGAGCTACGAAACCAAAAGTAGACTTATGTTTTCTAAGTTGGGAGTGAGAAACAGGAGCATATGATTTAATATTCACCTGAGGAGCATCCCCCTAACCCTTGCCGTCATTTCAAACAACGCATTCTAAAGTCAGTACGGCTGACGAAGTGCAGCTAGTGTGCACCACCCCCACGCAGAGGAACCAGAACAGTAAGCAGGTATTCACGCTTCAAATAGATAGTCTAAGACAGAACACTGGGATTCAACAGAGAAGTGACGGGAAGCACTGAAAGCCAGGACAGAGAGCAAAGTGAGGCAGCTTGCTGGGCCAGGATCAGCTAAGAGCCAGAACAAATTCCTGGACACAAGGAAAGGGTAAGAGAGAAACCCTCAGAACTTCACTCCTCCACCCCAGGCTTTGCGATCTTGGCTATGGGAGAACTCCTTGACCCATGTGGGCCTTGGGCCTAACATAGCTAGCTGCCCAGAGATCACACAGAGACTCCAGAAAGGAAACTCACATGGCGTCTCACAGGCATCCAAGCCCAGAGCAGCTTCAGCTTGGCACCATGCGGACAGCCAGTTGCCGGGGCTCTACATCCTGCTCTGAGGCCAGACTAATGTGACTGCTGCCATTGCTGCCACTAGGCCAAAGAAAGAGAGGGGAGACTGGGCACTTCCATGCACCCCTAAGACAAATGCCACCATGGCTGCTACGAGCTGCTGTGACACTGAGTCATAAGCTGACTGCACCCCCCAAAGCTACTTGCCCATACTGTGCCACCAGAGAGGGCCCTCCCCTCCCTGATGGCAGACCCACAGCGCAGCCACCACAGCCTCCCCCTGCCCCCTGTGCATTCTGCCAGAGTCCTAGGGACCACGCAGCCTCTGCCTATCACAGCCAGCACATGAACACACTACCAAGAGGCCTGAGGACAGCTGACCTGGCCTTGGCCCCCCAGTACTCAAGTATGCCATCCAGGGGCTCAAAAATTGCCAAGCCCAGTCCACCATCATTGGCACTTGATCACTGATCACTCCTGCCTGGGTCTGAGGTCGGGCTGATCCAATCTACCAATACCACCACAGCTGACTCCCACGTCACACGCCACCTATCACAGCACCATCAAGACCAGCATGGACCACTTAGTTTCCAGTGGGTTGCTCCTCCACTCCTACTGTCATCACCCACATCACACCAGCTGCCCAGGGTCCTGAAAATCCATGCACACACCCAGCACACTGCTGCCATTGCATCTGAGCAAGCTACCCGGAGGCCCAAGAATCAGCCCTCTGGGACCCACTAATACCAGTGCCAGCATAAACCTCTTTGGGGCTCAAGACCGGGTATACTCAGCCTACTGCTGCCACCACTGAGGCCCAACGACTGCCCCCCTGGCATCCTAGTCACCAGCAAAATGTCACCATAGCCTATGCTAAAAACTGTACCTTAAGCTACAAAGGAAATCACAGATACCACTAATTAACAGTGGATTTCTTAGCAGAAACCTTACAGACCAGAATAGAATGGGATGATATATTCCAAGAAAAAAAAAAATCTGTTAGTCAAGAATACTATATACAGCAAGATTAACCTTCTTAAATGATGATTTCTGTTACCACAGAAATATAAAAAATCATCAGAGACTATTATGAACAACTATACATTGACAAATTGGAAAACCTAGTGAAAATGGATAAATTCCTAGAAACATACAAGCTACCAACACTGAATCAAGAAGCAACAGAAAACCTGAACAGACCAATAGTGAATAGCAAGATTGAATCAGTAATAAAAATTCTCCCCAGAAAAACTCAGGACCCGATGGATTTATAGCTGAATTCTACCACACATAAAAAGAACTTATTCTAATCCTCCTGAAACTATTCCAAAAAATTAAAGAGAATGGAATTCTCCCTAACTCGTTGTACAAGGCCACACAAGGACACAACAAAAAAAGAAAACTACAGGCCAACATGCCTGATGAATACAGATGCAAAATTCCTCAAGAAAATACTAGCTAACCAAATCCAACAGCACATCAAAAAGATACTACATCACAATCAAGTGATGCAAGGATAATTCAACATAAGCAAATCAATAAACATGACACATCACATTAACAGAATGTAGGACAAAAATCCTGTGATACTCTCAATAGATGCAGAAAAAGCATTTGATAAAATTCAACATCTCTTCATAATAAAAACACTCAAAAAAGTAGGCATGAAGAACATATTTCAAAATAATAAAGACTATATATGACAAGTCCACAGCTAACATCATACTGAGCAGGGAAAAGTTGAAAGCCTTTCCTCTAAGAACTGAAACAAGACAAAGATGCCCACTTTCACCACTCCTAATCAACATAGTACTGGAAGTCCTAGCCAGAGCATCAAACAAGAGAAAGAAATAAAAGGCATCAAAATTGAAAATGAGGAATTCAAACTGTCCCTTTGTGCTGATGATATGATCTCATATCTAGAAAAATCTAAAGACACCACCAAAAAACCCCTAGACTTGATAAACGAATTCAATAAAGTTGCAGTTTACAAAATCAATATGCAAAAATCAGTAGTGTTTTATACACCAATAATGATGTAGCTAAGAAAGAAATCAAGGCAATCCCATTTACAATAGTAACAAAAAAAATACCTAGAAGTAAATTTAACCAAAAAGATGAAAGTTCTCTGCAAGGAAAACCACAAAACACTGTTGAAAGAAATTGAATTCATGACACAAATGTTGAAACATCCCATGCTCATGGATTAGAATAATCAACATCATTAAAATGACCATATTGCCCAAAGCAATCTACAGATTCAATGCAATCCCTATCAAAATACCATTGTTATTCTTCACAGAATTAGAGAAAACATTTTAAAATTTATATGGAATCCAAAAAGCCCAAATAGCCAAAGCAATCCTGAGCAGAAAGAACAAAGCTAGAGGAATCATATTACCTGACTTCAATATATATTACAAAGCTATAGTAACCGAAGTATCATGGTATTAGTATAAAAAAATAGACACATAGACCAATGGACCAGAATAGAGAATCCAGCAATAAAACTACATAATTACAGCCACCTAATCGTTGACAAAGCTGACAGGAATTTTACTGGGGAAAGGACACTCTATTCAATAAATGGTGCTGGGAAAATTGGAAAGCCACATGCAAAAGAATGAAACTAGGCCCTATCTCTCACCATATACAAAACCCAACTCAAAATGGATTAAAGACTTAAATGTAAGACCCAAAGCTATAAAACTACTACAAGAAAACCTAGGGAAAACTCCTGGACATTGGTCTAGGCAAAGAATTCATGATTAAGACATCGAAAGCATAGAAAATAGAAACAAATATAGACAAATGGGACTTAAACTAAAAAGCTTCTACACAGCAAAAGAGACAATCAGCAGAGTGAAGAGATAATCTATTGAATGAAAGAAAATATCTGCAACCTACTCATCCTACAGGGCACTAATATCCAGAATATACAAGGAACTCAAACAACCCAATAACAGAAAAATAAATAAATAAATAACCCCACTAAGAAGTGGGCATAGGACATGAATAGACATTTCCCAAAAGAAGATGTACAAAAGGACAACAGGTATATGAAAAAATGCTCAACATCACTAATCCTCAGAGAAATGCAAATCAAATCCACAATGAAATAATCATGTTTCCACAGTCAGAATGGCTACTATTAAAAAAACAAAAAATAACAGATGTTGGTGAGAATGTGGAAAAAAGGGAACTTTTATATGTTCTTGGTGGGAATGTAAATTAGGACAGCAACTATGGAAAACAGTATGAAGATCTCTCAAAAAACTAAAAATAGAACTACCATTTGATCCAGCAATTCCACTACTAGGTATCTATCCAAAGAAAAAGAAATCAATATATCAAAGAAATACCTGCACTTGCATGTTTAGTGCATGAGAATGTATTATAAATAATGAAACCTGCACTTGCATTTTCAGTGCATGAGAATGTAAAAAGAATTAAATTATGTCATTTGAAGCAACATGGATGGAACTGGAGGTCATTATCTTAAGTGAAATAAGCAAGCCACCAAAAGACAAACATCACATGTTCTCACTTATATGTGGGAGCTAAAAAATCTGATCGCATGGAGGTAGAGAGGGAAAAGACAGAGAACAGACACTGGGAAGGGTGAGTGGGGCAAAGGGGAAGGGCAAAGCGAATTGGGTTAAAGGGTACAAACATACAGATAGAAGAAACAAATTCAATGTTTGATAGCAGAGTAGAGTGACTCCAGTTAAAAAAAAATGTATTGTCCTTGGAAGATGGATACCTTAAATACCCTGATTTGATCACTGCATGTTATATACATGTAACAAAATTTCAAATACACCCCATAAATTTGTACAGATAAATGTAACAAGGAATCAGTTTTGGAGCTGCCATCTTTCCCACTGTTCTTTCTCCTAGCTGATGCCCCTTGGCTCCCAGGAAACCCAGAGGCACCCTCAGTAGGCACTGCTCTGACCATAGTCTCATCCTCAGAGAGCCCCTCCACTGTTTTAAAGGCTGAAAGACACAAAGGTCACCCTTGCCAGTCCTCGAGGGGCAGCTGCACAAACACAGACACCCTCCTGCCCAACCTGTTCCTTGCTCTCATCCCAGGAAGTCTACCCTCTGTCGAGTTTGCCTGCTCTGGCTTGCACCTCTCAAAATATTTTCCTCCATCCCCTCTCTCTGACAGAGGAGCCAGAGAATTCATCTCGGTGAGTCCAGACTTTCAAAAGCCATTGATGAGAAGGGTGGTGGCCTTTTGGATGCCTGGCAGTTTCTTCTTCTGACCTGTAACTCCAAGGCCCTTGAGCTAAGGGAACATAAATGTCTGGCTGCATGATGGGAATAAAAGTGAAACCTACATCAATGGAAATTAAAAAAACAAATTAATATTCAAATCAAACATCCTGCATACGAAAATAAGCACACAGGCTAGAGATACCTTTCTAGTTAAATTAGTGAAGGTATTAATGTAAAGTTATAGAAATAGAGCTATTTTACGTGGGAACTGCAAACTACATTTTAGGTTTGAATTGATTCATTATCCGACAAACACACACACACACACACACACACACACACACACACTCACACACACAATACACTTGAGCTTTTACCTACCTCAGAGTAGAGACCAGTTAGCAGGCAAAGGCTACCATTATTTTCAATGAAGCATCTTGGAGATTCTATACAACTAGTGACACATCAGAGTATCACATTAGGTAACACAACAATTGTTTTAAAGATAACGGCAACAACAACGACCACCGTCATCATGCCATCCCACAGATCTTTCCTACTCTAAGCAGGCCATGTTGAATTTCTAAACTGCATCCCCATTCACAGAGGAAAAACATTCCAGTTCTTACGGTCATTACTCACTCTTGAAAGATTAACTTAACAAAAATGAATACCCGCCACAGTAATGAATGTAATTCACTGGAAGAGTGGTTTGGGAAAGCTAGCCACACTGGAAAACATTACTTTTTAAATTAATGACAGAACTGAAGATTATTTTCAGATTTGGTCAGCATTTTTGAGAAGTAATGATTAGCCAGGGTGGGAAAAATCCAGATTAGTATTAAGTGTTTGCATGTTATGAGGCAGAGTAAGCTAAACCCAAGGCTGGGACTTATTATTCAACCTCTCACCAACTGCTTTACTAGCCAAAAGGGACACACAAGGTCAGACTGTGCTGTAAAACGTGGGGGATTAATAGCGCCGGTACGTGAAGGTCCCAGTTACATGGATCCATCACAAATGAGAACTAATAATAACAGCTAGCATTTGCTCAGTGCTCACTGCACCAAGCCACTTGGAAAAGCACTTTATGTGTATTATTGCATTTATGCCACAACACTAACAATGAGGGAGGCATTACTATTAGTTTTGTTATTATTATTAATCTCACTTTATACAAATGAGGCTATTCAGGAACAGAAAGGTTGATTAACTTGTCCATGGATGCACAGCTGGTATATAGTGGGTCCAGGATTTGATTCCAGACCACGTGGCTACAGAGGCCTTACGTTTAACCGCTATTCAATGCTGTGGCAAGGATGAAAGAAAAATGCACACACCCGCACATACGCACTTGAAATTGCTCACACATATACATATGCATACATTTGGGTAATGTTGACAAACCACTTTCCCAAACATTATAGTTAATCCTTGCCTAGTAAGAGCTAGGTAAGTTCACTATCATCACTAATCTCGCCTAATAACAACGATAGCTAACCCTTACATGGCACTGTCAGCCTCTGGGCCAGCACCTCACATACACTCATTCAGTGAATTCCTAACACAACCTTATGATGTGTTTATTATTATTATCCCCATTTCACATATGAGGAAACTGAGGCATAGAGAGGCTAAATTACTTCTCCAAGGTCATACAGCTAGAAAGTAGCAGAGGCAGAACTTGAAGAGCCACTAGGTTATACTGACTGTTATACCAATCCAGCGAAATAGGCATAACTGTGCTTATTTTACAGACAAAGAAGCAAATCAGCAAGATTGGATATGACTTTTCTCAGAAAGGTGCTGTTTATTTATTAGTTTTTAAAAGTTAGAAAACACTGAATAAAATCTATTTTGTGAATATTTATATACATGTGTGTGTGCACGTGTGTGTCTCCTCCGTGTTTGGGCTAGAACCAAATAACGGTTCAATGCGTAGGTGAACGCAGGCTGACACCCACACACATATTCTCTCACAACCTCGGCCCCCTCCCCTCCTCTGCGCCTCTTCTCACATTGTGCTTCCACCGAATCCTGGCCATTCTTCAAGGCCCGGCTCCAAATGAGCTCTTCCTCCCAGAAGCGGTGCCTGCCCATGTGAGCCCCCACGTCCCATCCCTAACCCACATAGACAAATCATCGCTGTTACTTGTATTAGAATTACGTTATCAACTCAGCAGAAAGTTCTCTGAGAGGGGTACCTGAAATGTTTTTAGGCACCCCCCTACCCCCGCACACTGGTCCAGAGCCTCTCTGTCACATGCAGTGCCCGGGCCACAGAAGAGAGCCATAGGACCCCGCTAAGGGCTGCAGGTTTCAAGTTGGCTTGTAGGTCGCCCCAAGTATAAAATTCAGTCGGTCAGTGTTTCAACAAGCAGGCAACAAAAAAAAGTTCCTGGCCTCATGAACTTTATAATAATCCCAGTGAAGGAAAACTTAGAATAAGAAAATTAAAAGGTGACGTTGTCTTATGAATGATGATGACACGATTTGGGGGAAAACACAGTAAAAAGGATAGGGAGACCAGGGAGGCGCACGGGGAGGGCTTTGTTTTTGTGTTTGTTGTTTTGGCTTGTTTTTCATAGAGTAGCCAGAGAGGGCCTTTCCGGCAAGAGTGAGCAGAGAAGCAGGGGTGTGAAGCACGCAGATTAGACGCATTCTCACCTGCAGAGCACATGGAACAGACTTGGCCTGTAGTGAGCACAGTACAGGCACGCTCTGTCTCCTCGTGGGGACAGCCCCCGGGCAGAGGGCGAGCAGGGGCACAGACCCCGAGGTGGGACGGTATCAGCATTTCGGCAGGTCTGGAGCTGAGTGAGTGTGGGCGAAGTCGGGGAAGCCGCGTGCTCGGAGAGGTGACGGATTCCAGGAGTGCGGGAGTGGATTCTAGAGCCTACAGGGCGCCGCAAGGACTCTGGCTTTTACTCTGCGTGAGGCAGGGAGCCGCGGGAGAGGCCTAAGGCAAGCAGTTACAGGCCTGACTTCTGTTTCTAAAGGCTCACTCTGCTTGCCACACGGAAACCGAAGTGAAGGCGGACGGGCAGTGGCAAAGGCAAGGACGGAAGCAGGGAAACGTGTGGCGGCAACTGCAACAATCCTGGTGAGAGGTGACGGAGACTGGGCCGGAGCGGTGGCGCTGGAGGTGGTGAGAAGGGTCAGATTCTAGACATATTTGTAAGATTATTCAACAGGATTTGCTAATAGATTAGATGAGCAGTGTGAGAGAATGGGGGCATTCAAGGATAACGCCAAGGTTTTTCGGTTGGTTTTGTTTGTCTTTGCACAGGCAAAGAGAGACGGCGTGGCCACCTGTGAGACGCAGAAGATGGCAGGAGAGCAGGATGTGGGGCTGGAGGGGCTGGGGAATAGAAACCAGGAGCATATTAGGCGGAAAGTGGCAATTAGACTTCCAAGTGACAATACTGAGTGAGCAGCTGGATACACGGCTGACGTACCAGGTGGAGATGGACCAAGCTGTCGCTAGCTGATGAGCAGCGTTCAAAGCCACGAGACCAAATTAATTCACACAGGGAGTAAGTACAGAGAACAAAGCAAGGAGTTTCATGCGCTAAGCCCCAGGACTCTCCAGTCCTGAGAGATCAGAAAAATGAGGAAGAAGAAACACTGAGAGGAGAGAAAGTTGAGACAGCCAATGCAGAAAGCTCAAGATTTTTCTATAGAGGAGCAGAGGGACAAGGAAGAGCTCAAGACAGATGCGGAATCAAAAACTGGTCGGCTGTTTAAGACGAGAGAAATAACAGCATGTTTGCAGGTGTATCAGTCTACCAGGGCTGCCATAACAAAGCAGCACAGCCCAGGTGGCTTAGACAATAGAAATTCATTTTCTCACAGTCCTGGAGGCGAGAAGTACAAGATCAAGGTGTCATCGGAATTCGTTTCTTCTGAGGCCTCTCGGCTCGGAGAAGGCTACCTTCTTCTGGTGCCTTTGCGTGGTCTTCCCTCTGCATGTGCCTGTGTCTAATCTTCTCTGCCTATAAAGACACCATTTGTATTGGATCGGGGCCCACCTCAGTGACCTCATTTCAACTTAATGACCTATTTAAAGGCCCTGTCTCTAAACACAGTCACATATCAAGGTAATGGAGGTTAGGTCTTCAAAATATGAATTTTAGGGGAACAGAATCCAGTCTATTAATATGACAAGGCTGTTGAGAAAGATGCCAGGGAGAATTGCATAGACAAGGAGGGATGGGATCTGGTGCAAACAGGGAGGAGTGGGCTGCAGGCAGGACGTGGATGGTTCCTCCGTAATGACAAGAGAGAAGCAGAGCACCTTGATACAGATACAGGTGGGTGGGTGCATACGGGGAGGGAGCTCATGGACGTTCTCTTCTAGTTGCATCCATTTTCTCTGGGAGATAGGCAGCAAAGTCATCACCGGAACACGTAGGTAGGAAGGAAGTACTGGGAGATTGAAAAGAGAGAAGGTCTGTACTGGTCACGTGTGTGGTGGGAAAGGGAATGGACCCTAGGGAGAGGGTAGAATGGCAGCTGGGCCTCACCCAGGGCCCACGGGAGGTTAGCTGGCCGGGATTATAAGCAAGACCAGTGGGCATGGATGCATTTCATCACCATGATGTTCTGCTGCATAAGTTCAGGCCTAGCATATGCAAAAACTTGAACCTAACCAGGATGGTACAGGAGGGGTGGGTGTCAGACAGACATGACAAAGGTGGACTGGGGTAGGCATGTGTGGGGTAATTATGATGACAGATGATGACAGGACCATATATTAGCTTCCTGAGGCTGCACAAGAAACCGAGTGACTTAAACAACAGAAATGTGTCATCTCACAGTTCAGGAGGTCACAAGTCTGAAATCGAGCTGGCAGGGTTGGTTCCTTTTGAAGGCCATGAGGAAATGGGATAGCCCTGAGGAATCAGAAGATTCAGGTGTCTTTCGCACAGAGGAGTTAGTTGATAACATATCATAGGAGAACTCATGTCAGGGAAGACTTATGAAGAAAAATGGAAGAATGGGTGATAAAAGTCAGAGAGAAAGTTAAAGAAGCAGAAGAAAGTGAAGGGCAGATACTCAACATCAACAATGTCACATGATGAAAAGACACAGATGCAAAAGAGAACAAAGTGCTGCATTTGGCACTTAGTGGGACAATGAGGAAACTTCAAGACTTAAGAAAATAGGCAATTCTGTATCTGCAACTGGAGTGTGTGCCGGCTCAAAATGGCCCAGCCGGTTTTGCTATATTTCAGTGAGAGACTATTGGCTCTGATTAAGAGCATAGAATCTACTCATAGGCTGTGTGGGTGCCAGTCCCTCTCTGATGCTTAAACGCTTTTAGCCAAGCTAGTCAAGCTCCCTTCTTTATATAAGGAAGTCTTATCTAAAGACAAGTCTATCTTCTTCATCTATAAAAATGCAGGATTTGTTCAGTAATCTTAGGGAAGTTCCAGAAATGCTTGGATCTACGTTTATAACCACGACTCACCCACACACACACAACCACCACTGGTTGTGTAACCTCCAATCCGTATATGAGGTACATTTAGGAATCACAGACCCAGACCCTCTTCCTTCAAGTATCCTGACTAAAGATCAGATGAAGGCATCCTCGTCTGAATGTGGCATGTGATGCCCTTAACTTTGCAGGAGGAGGCATCCGACCACCCTCCTAGCTGGCTTCTGCCTCTCTGTAGGGTCAGAGCACCCTCCATGAAGCATAGAGGCCAAGCTGGGCATGTTGTACCTGGATCTAGGGTAACTAAAGAGAGAGGCCCTGTAGCAGGGTGGTCCATAAGGCACTCGAGCTGGTTTCTAGGTCAGATGCTCTGTGTACTGGTGACGTCCTATGAATATATTCAGGCTGAAATATTAATATTATCTGTTTGTGTCCACCTCCCTCGCTCAGCTGCAAGTTCCTTGAAGGAAGGCACCGTAGCATTCATCTCTACAATCCCAACCCCTGCCTGGCCTAGAATAGATGCTTAATGAATGATGAGGCAGGTAGATTCCTGGTTTACAGCAAAGTTCCAGCATCAGACACAACTGGATTCTAGAGCCACCACTACCACTCAATAACCAGATGACACCGGCTTATGTCTTCACTTTTCTAAGCTTTATTTCCTCATCTTTAAAATGGGGATAGTGATAGCATCTGCCTCATGAGGTTGTTCCAAGGAATTTTGCTTAATTAGGTAACATAAAGAATTCAGCATAAAGCTAGCATATTGTAGACATCAGAATGTCAGGTATTATTATTGATAATGTTCATTGTGCTGAATGGGCTGAGCATCTGGATGTTACCTGTAGTTTGTTATATTATGTAGATTTTAAAAATAATCTCAGAAAAGAACTATATAACTCAAAGGGAACCCATACATATTTCTTATAGGTTAAGGACATACTTATTTTGTGTATGTGGCATTCTCCCCTTGCTCACATTCCCAAACCAAGAATTTAAAAAAAAAAAAAAAAAGCAGAGCAGAAAGGTAAATTCTAATTTACAGAAAAAAAAACAGATCCCTTTTAAGGGAATTATAGGACTGCAGAGTTACCATGGAAACAAGGACACTCCAGACCTGGGAAGATGGTACTAACATAACAATTGCAAAGGACCATTTCAGACTACAACAAGGAGGCACATACATTTGTTCCTTTTCTATTCAAATATGTGGGAAAGGGCAAATATGCTCCAATCATCAGCCAAACCTGGACAACATACAACTTAATAAATTAGATAAAGATGTTTGACGTTTCTCTTCTATAGTAAACTAAAGTGGTCATAAAATGCAAAATACTTTGTCCTAAATGCACTACAGTTTTACAGGCTTAAGACTAGGAGGAAAATGGAGTCTCTTTCCTTCTCGTTCTTGTTTAATTGTTTTTAATGACTAAAAAGCTAGCGATAGTGCAGGCTGACTCTGGTGTATTTATGGGGGTGAGAAAAGAGATGAGGGCACAGCCATTTTCTTTTGCTTTTTAAGTAATTCTTATGAAACGCTTTGTGCAGTTGTGTGGGGTGTACAATTTCGTGTTTGTAAAATGCTGATAGGAGTTCTGATCTCACAGGGAGATATTTTGAAGAGTCAGGAGATGGAGGGTTTGCCTAGCACTACCCTCTCTGATCTATAAAATTGTACTTTGAAGAACATTAAAAAGACATTTGGTGTGTGCTGACCTCTAATCACATCATGGAATATAAATTAGGGTTACCTGGTCATCACAAATCACACAAACTTAAAATTCCAAGAAAAAAGAAAGAGTTATGAAAGGCTTCTCCACCTCAGAAATATTGACATTTAAGGCAGATAATTCTTATTTGGGGAAAAAGGTTGCCCTGTGCATGGTAGGATATTTAGCAGTATCCCTGGCCTCTACCCACCAGATGCCAGGAGCTCCCCATCCTACTCATGACACCCCAAAATGCCTCTAGACATTGCTGCATGTCCCCTTGGGAGCAAACTTGACCCCGGTTCAGAACCACTGAAATGTAGAGATAAACTCACAAATAATCACTTGAAATTTTCCTTTTTTAAAGATATTTTGCAAAAAACAATTTCTTCTTTTTTTGCAAAGAGTTTCATAAACTGTGAAAATACAAATTTCTCAATACTTGCCATACTGGAGAAAGTTTTGCTATGGTTAGTCACCAAGTAGAAGCAATAGTGCTGGAACATTTCCCATGACCAATACCATCAAAAGAGTCACAAATGTTTACATCATTTTACAGCAAAACCCAGACTTTGTTAGGTTTTGAACCCTACCCCATCCTCCTTTAACATCAGATGTCTGTGATCAAAAGAACCCAAACTCTACATATTTAAGATTTGAACTGTGAAGCAAGATTTCTGAGGCAAGGATTATAGAAATAAATCTTACTAAGTTTACTTAAGTCTATAGAGTAACTGCTGAAGAAAGAACTTTGCACAATTCTTTCCAAAGAACAGCACAAAGTTGTTAAGTAGATAATTGTTCTTCCTTATTAGCTCTTGAGATGATGCCCTTAGATATGTGTGGAGTATTGGGATGCACAGAGATTGTGGGTCACTGACACTGGTCATTTCATCTCTGTCTTGGAGTAATCATCATCATTTGGATTCATTCATTCACGGAAGTTCTTAATCAAACACAGAAGCCAGGAGAATTTATGAAAGAAATCATTCGACTTGTTTTTAGACTCAATTTCTCAATCCCTCATCACTAATTGCAGGAGGTTAGATTGCCTTACCTCTATGCCCCTCCCCACACTAACACTGCATGTGTTTCATTTTACCAGTCCAAGTCACCAAACAGTAAATGTTGGGAATGGTAAGAATCCTTAAGACTATGTGTTCTACTTCAATGCTCTTCTCATACGCAGATTTGCCCAGGCTATATAGAGATACTATGTTCATTTCAGACCAGACAACAAAAATTTCTCACTGGAAGACACGGGTCACACAGCGTCTTCTATCGCAGTACAGAGGAAAGTTCCTCTTCTTCCATTATAACAATGCCATGAGTTTGTAACCCTGGGCAAATGAGGATTTAGCGTAGAGAAAGGGAAATCCCAAAACTCTGGCCCGAGGAATTGTGGAAAGAAGACGTGAAGTAGAGATAGAATTCAATTTTTCCGAAGAACCTTTATTTATGTTGGTTTTTGTTACATATATGAGAATTTAATAAGCAACTATTTTGTATTTTTGAAAGGAGGGAGGGAAAATATGTACATGATAATCTAACTTTTTACATGAATTGACACATAGGAAATTTTGCTCTTTTAAAGAGGAAACCTCCCAAACTGGAAAAACTAGAAGACTCAATTCAGACTCTTTCTTCTTACAGTGGTCTTTGGTAGGTTGTTCCAGTACTATTAGAAATACCTAGAATATGACTATTTCCAAATGTACATCCACAATATCACTTTGGCCATAATTTTGGCCAAAATTCTAAGTTGCTGTCTTTTATTACAATGAAATGATCAACAAAATAAAGAGAGATTATTACTCAGGATCTTTGGAAACAGATCAGCTAACTGGAGGGAAAACTCTGCTGATAAGAATGAAAATGCAGCCCAAGCTAACAAAAGCAAACGCTGGATGTGCTCCTCTCTCCATGGCATTGCACGAAATTAGTTTTGATTTCCCTACACAGGAATGTGATGCATCATTTAAAATAAGGTCTTGGCATGTAGCAGACTCACTGATGAGCCCCAAAGGTAAAGAAACCAAAACTGGCACAGCTGCCTTACTGTATGTGGTGGAATTCAGAGACCCTGCCCTTCAAGGCTTTTCCAGAGGTTTGGGGAAACTCCTTATGATTATACAAGGACCTTGTCCTTTCTATCTTTTTATACTCTTTTTCCACCTGGCCAGATGTCCCACAGCTTTCAAAAGATCGTGATTGTTTTTTGTATTGATAGTACTGCATATTTTTATTGGGACCTTTCAGTGTACTGGGTCTTGTTTAGAGCTCTTGGGCATTTTCATTGTTTGGGTTTGGGATTTTACTTTTATGAGGTGTTAGGGCAGAAGAGGGGATGTGTTTTGTTTTCATTTTGTTTTTATTTTGATTGCCACACACTCTTCGAACTCTTGCCCTGATATTGGCCCCTCTGAAAAGATGATAATCTCATTTCCTGCATCTTAAGAGAAATTCTTAATGGGTCAAGAACCTTAATCAGGTTTAGACAGTTATTTTAGCCTTCCTTTTCCTACCAATGACATTAAACCCAAGATGAGTCAAAATGTGATATGAACTTCTTCAAATATGCTTGAAATAGGCATATGGTTTCAGTTCTATTGTAGAATAATCTGTTCAAAGAATTTCAGCTCTCCAGTCCTCTTTATTTGTTAGCATTGTATTTCTAAAAAGTACACCCCCAGAAAAAAAGCTTTCAGCTGGGCATAACTTTAAAAAAATAAATTTAACTTGAGAGTACATGAACTGAATTATACACACACACACACACACACACACACACATGTATGAAACATTAAAATCTTCCTCCTGAGATTCGTGATTTAAAGAAAGAGACAAGGAAAAGGCATAATAAAAAGTATTTTCAAAACCACTTGCTTCCAGCCCCAAAATGGGAATCTATTTTCTTTTCTGATTCTGAAGCTGGATAATAAAAAAAAACAAAAACAATTTAATTGTGTAATCCCCTACTTTACCCTTGTGGTTGGATCTGAATCTGTGTGATATATAAGATGTCTCAAAGGAGAACAGAACAGTAGTTTTCTTTATTCCTGAAACACCTGTTAAGAGGTTATAGGAGGTTTTATATACCGCAAGTAGAACTCCAGTCTTTTCTCTCAGGGGAAAAAAAGCCTCATTAAAGCATATCCTTTGCCAAAGTTTCATTGCTCAAAAGAGTCAATGTAACTTTCAACCCTTAGGCACTCTGCAAATTGTGCTTTCAACCTTTCTAAGAGCCTTCTTGTAAATTCTGAGCTTAAATATATTTCCCATCATTTGCTAGGCTAAAGTGGTTTCTGAATTAATATCTATTTCACCACCACAATAGTTAAATAAGTTATTTCTTAATGAGCCAGCACATTATAGACATAGTTTTCAATCACAGCATATATAGAGAGAGAGAGTCATCTCGTAAGTGTAACTGAGAGGTTAGCATAACAAAATGTTCAAGGAAGTCAAACACGTAACTATTAATATAATATTTAATATAGAATAAAAATATTACATATTTAGTAATGGGAAACTTCCAATCTATATGGTAGACTGAGTTGACACAGTCTATTCTGCTCCAAACACACAGAAATGCTGAATTAAAAAAAATAAAAATAACAAAAGAAAATTAAGCTGAGAGTGAAAACAAGAAAGAGAAATTTCCAACTGCCATAAAGCCAGAAAGAACTTAAAACCAGAGTAATGAGCTGAAGGCAAATGACTCATAGGGTGTCAGTCTCAGATGTAGGCCCACGAGACTGATGCCTGGTTTAACATACTCAGGGAGACAAAATATAAGAACTTTGGCCCCCCAAAAAATGGAGGGGGGCCTGAACTGGGCCTTCGCATAAAGCCGGGAACATAAAGAGCCACCCATGTTCCAGATGGGGATAGAACACCTCTGTCCACAGGCCTGGGCAAGCTTCACAAATCCAAGGTAGAGGATGAAAGAAGTCATTTGTGAGTTATCAAAGCCTTGACCCCAGCCCGTGCTCAGAGGTGGAATCTAACTTCTACTCCCAAGGGGCACAGAAATCCAAGAGTGACACATTAACATAAAAAATGGTCTGAAACACTGAAATCTGTAAGGTCCTGACTGATAGCAACCCCAAAACGCTCTATAGGGATACCTCAATGGCCCAGGGCACCTAGGATTCATGAAGCAACCTCTCCTGATCTGACAACAAAAAATGACAAGTCCTGACGACAGTGATCTAGTACCTCTTATATTTTCCTGGATAGAGCTTGAGCCCATCCTCCTAAGTGAGGTATCACAAGATCGGAAGAATAGGCTCCACATGTACTTGTCATCAAATTGGCACTGACTGATCAACGCTATGGTGCTCACACGGTAGTAATATTCTCCAGGGATTAGGGGGTTGAGGGAGGTAAACTCACAACTAATGGATGCAGTGAGCGTTGCAGAGGGGAAGGGCATGCCTCTAATCCTCGCTTGGGTGAGGCAAAGACATAAAATATAACCAAAATGTTTGTACCCTCATAATATCCTGAAATAAAATTTTAAAAAAAAATGACAAGCCCTGAAAGGAAAGAAATCACAAAGCAATGAGAGAATTGGCACCTCAAGAATTAGAGATAGTAGATCTGTTTGAGAAAGAACTTAAGATAATTGGTTACAATATTCAAAAAGATAAAAAAAGGAAAAGAAACCAAAGGCTGGAACAATGTCTTCTGATTTTGAGCATCCTTTTGTCCTTCAAAACACAGAGAGGGGAGAGAGGAATAGTTTGAGGCAAGTCTATTTAATGGTACTTGAGAAGAACTCATCTGTCTGGCTTGAATAAGCAGTTTGTTTTCAGACAGTGGAATACCCACTGCAGGAAATACTGTTAATTCACATGAGTAACATCAGGAATTGTGTGGTTACATAGTCTTTCTCCTTGAGCTAGAAAGACTGCACTGGCAAGAGTGAAAAGACAAGGAAATCTTTGAATTTGGGGCAAGCTCCAGGCTGGAAGTTTCATTTGCCATATACCAGCTTTCATCCTTTTCCAAAGATGAGACAAGGGGTCTTGGAAAGAGTTTTTGATTCTTTGTTCTCCCTTTCTATTAAAATCACTCATTTGTTATAATTTTTCCAGTACTGATAAACTCTATAAAATGCTTTTCAAATCGTGATGACCAAGTGGTTTCCTCTTTCCCTTGTTTCTTGTAATCTTCAAATTAGAAATAAATTTCCTAAGCAGAGCCAAGATTGCTATTCCCAAACAAGTCGTCTGTCTTAGTCAGACAGGCTGCTATAACAAAATGCCATAGACTGGATTGCTTAAATGAGAGAAATTTATTTCTCACAGTTCTAGAGGTCAGGAAGTCCAAGATCAAGATGCCAGACAATTCAGTTCCTGGCAAAGGCCTCTTGCAAACAGCTACCTTCTTGGAGTATCCTCACGTGGCAGGTGAGAAGGGTGTGAGAGGGAAGCTTTCTGTTCTCTTCTTATAAGCATGCTAATCCCATTATTGGGGTGCACCATCATGACCACATCCAAACCTAATCACCTCCCAAAGGCCTCACCTCCTAATACCATCATACTGGGGATTAAAGCCTCAACATATGAATTTGGGGGAGACACAAACATTTGGTTCGTAGTATCATCCCATAAACCTGGATTACAATTTTACTGTTCCTCCTAACTCAACGCCTCATGTTGGGAAAGTTATCACCAGTTTATTCTCTGTGACAAAGGGAAAAATAACATTTTCCATTAAAAATTTGTTGGCAGATTAAATGATATGATAATCTCAGCAAATGCTGGTTTCATGCCTACCTGTGGGCTTTCCATCAATAATCTTGATATATATTGGCTTGATTTATCCATGAATCATAAACTACTTTTTGTCTACACAATAGTGAAAAATATATGATTGAACAGTTGACTTTGTGCAATCTCTTGGATTACCATATAATCCTCAGTTATTTTACTCATCACCTGTGCTCAAAGACTGGGTAATTTGCAGCGTGGCCATTGTTTAACAAGATATGTAGGGAAAAGTGGAGGCTCCAGAAAAATCCTTACAGACCATTACGTTAACTACTTCTGGAATGAAAATTGAATGTTTTCAGAGGGCGACTGATTTTCATTTATCTTATGAACAAAATATAAATACACAACAGAGGATTAAATTGCACTGCCTACCTAGGAAAGTAACTCACTCAACGAAAGGTTCTGTCCCTATCTTTATGAATCTAATTATTTTCTTCAATACAGAGGAGAATCTAGCCCCAAAAGGGGCCGGAAATGAAACCTCTTGGGAGGTTACTAAAAAGTCAATATTCAGCACAACAGGCAATGTTGATAGAGAATAGCTCATTAAATAACTAGTATGGAATTATAAAGACAAATTTCCATTTAGAAAAAAAATGTTGAGACAAAATGAAGTGTAATAATCATTATGAACCTATGATAGAATTAATTGGCAGTCAAGAACTATATATATTCAGTTGAATCTCATAAAGCTTGCAAAACAACAGTGTCTCAGATTTCAACCTAAAAAACCTCAGAAAAATCACATAGGAACCCTGCAATGAACTAAAACAGAAAAGGAAAACAGTGGCATTAACATTAGAAGAAATTATTATGTAAACATTTTCAATATTACTTTGGAGTGATACATGTATCATATCATATATTTACCCTGTCATATATCATATCACATCACTCATAACCCCTGAGGTCCAAAATAATAACATAACCATAGAAATTGTTGGAGAGGTCGGCTTAATTTTAATTATTATTCTTGCTTAAAATATTGTCATGCTACCTTGATAGAACCCAAAGTCTTTCTTTGAAACTTTATAGGGAAAAGTTACAAAGAAATTCTGTGTTCTTCCATGACACTAAGTAAGATTAATCAAAGGATTTATTGAATATGTAACATTCTAAGGAAAACTAGGCCTAAAAGTTCTATCCAAAACTCTGAGCAGACAATGCAGGACCAAAAAAAAAAAACTGCCCATTAAAAGTATTCACAAGGCCGGGCGCGGTGGCTCACGCCTGTAATCCTATCTCTCTGGGAGGCCGAGGCGGGCGGATTGTTTGACCTCAGGAGTTCGAAACCAGCCTGAGCAAGAGCGAGACCCCGTCTCTACCAAAAATAGAAAGAAATTAATTGGACAGCTAAAAATATACAGAAAAAATTAGCCGGGCATGGTGGCACATGCCTGTAGTCCCAGCTACTGGGGAGGCTGAGGCAGAAGGATCGTTTGAGCCCAGGAGTGTGAGGTTGCTGTGAGCTAGGCTGACGCCCCGGCACTCACTCTAGCCAGGGCAACAAAGTGAGACTCTGTCTCAAAAAAAAAAAAAAAAGTATTCACAAAATGTCTCCCTCAATAGGTCTTAAATGATCAGACTTTACCATCTGGAACCAATTGACTTGCAACGGAGAAAACGATGTTCTAACAAGGATGCTTTGTGATCAAGTGGGTCAAGAAGAAGGGGAGGACCAATTCCTGAAACAGGTAAAGCCCTAAACAGAAATGGGAAAGGAAAAGATAGACAGAGTGGATTGTCTTTGGCCAGAAATGAAATGAACCAGGCTATGTGTTATATTCTGACCCATTCATGAGCCATCAAAATGGTGACAGACCAAGAACTACCACCATACTTACTCCTTGGGCTTCTGATATGTAGAGAGAGATAAGATTATTATTAGCATAAGTAATCCCATTAGAACAAACATTCCATGAGGGCAGCAGCTTCATCTATGTCATGCCTTGCACAAAGTAGATCCTCAGCTATTTATTTAATGGATGGATGGATGGACGGATGGAATGAGCTCCTTTCCATTGAACTGCACCCCTGATTTGGATGTCTTTACCATCCCTTTTTTAGGTTAACACAAACCAAATCCAAAGGCCCTCGGATTCCAGGACCTTGATTTGAACGGCTGCTATGAAAGCTCACCTCTGGCAAGCAAAGTGGGTATGTGGCAAAGGGAAAATGCACTCTGGGGGTGTGTGCATGGTATGGACGTGGGATTCATTCCTAATCCCAACTGAGGTCCAATTTGACCCTTATAATATGAGCAATTAGGATTTTCATAAATTTTGTTCTACCTGCTTCAGAAAATTGTCTAATCTTTATGGACAATTAATCTTTTTTTTTTTCTTTTTTTGAGACAGAGTCTCACTCTGTTGCCCTGAGTGGAGTGCCATGGCATCAGTCTAGCTTACAGAAACCTCAAACTCCTGGGCTCAAGTGATTCTACTGCCTCAGCCTCCTGAGTAGCTGGGACTACAGGAGTAAGCCACCACGACGCCTGGCTAATTTTTCTGTTTTTAGTAGAGACGGGGTCTCACTCTTGCTCAGGCTTGGTCTCAAACTCCTGAGCTCAAGGGATCCTCCCACCTCGGCCTCCCAGAGTGCTAGGACTACAGGCATGAGCAACCATACCCAGCCCGGACAATTAATTTTAAACAGAGTTTTAAACTAAACTGTGAAGCTTGCCTTTACTTCTATCTTCTTCCTTCTTTCTTCAAAAAAAAAGTGAGATGGAAAGTTTTTAAAAGGTAATACTTAAACATAAATTCATATATATGTAAAGAAAAGCTTATAAAGACCAATTTTGCATCTATGGGAATATCATTTCATTCTTCTTCTTTATTTTGTTAACATAGCAAATTATACTAAATGGTTTTTAAATATTAAACCAACTTTGCATTTCTGGAATAACTCCCACTTTGTTATGTAATATCTTTTTAAATGTTGGATTTAATTTGCTGATATTTCATTAAGGACTTGGTATCTGTTCATGAGAGATATTGGTCTGCAATTTTCTTTTCTTTTCTTTTTTTCTTTTTCTTTTTTTCAGTTATATCTTTGACAGCTTTTGGCATCAGGGCTATGTTGACCTCATAAGGCGCGTTGGGAAGTGGTCCCTCCGCCTCTGTTTTCTGAGTTTGTGCAAGACTGGCATTTCTTCCTTGAATATTTGCTAGAATTCACCACTGAAACCATCTACTTTTCTTGGGGACAAAAACCAGTTTTGATATCACACTTTACCTTTGAGTCACTATTACTCAACAGACAGTGATAGTGACCGTCAACAATAATTGATGAATCGCCAAGATCAAAACTTGACATGACGTTGATAGAAAAAATGTTCAATTTCTTATTTTTGGTGAAAGATGACCCGATCGTACAAGAGAAGTACAATCCTGGTTAGGTAATTCTTACTCTAGCCAGCAAGTCACGGCATGCACACCGCACTTTCCAGAGCACACTTGAGATCATTTGTCTTTTCTGTCCCTGGCACTCATGACTACTGCCCATGCTCCTATTCTCCAGCAAAAATAAAACACCATTGAACGTGCCAAGGCATTGAAATTGGTTCAAGAAAATAAAAAATGCCAAGAGAAGGCAGATTTGGATTATCACAGATGTACAAAATCTTTGCTTTTAATCTCCTCATTCCCAAACCAAGTTAGATTTTCAGGACTCCATTTCACTTATGTACATGGTTGGTGTATGGAGATAACTGCATGCATACACACACACTCTCTCTCTCTCTCTCTTTTGCCTTGTCACTTTGTATTTTTCCATTCTCTCTTATGTCTCAACAAAAAATACATTTGTTCCACCTACAGAACAAGGAAAATGTCTTAAGTTTGAAAAACCATTCACACATGTTTCTGTCAAAAAATACGACATGGCCATAAAGGAATAAGGCTGAATTATAATGAATAAACTAAAACATATTCATTTCCTCTGTTGGCTGCACACTTACTCTAGTGGTTTTACATTTGCAGTTCATGCAAGGGACCTTGCTCTTAGAACTGCCTTCAGCAGCTACACCCCATCCTGACGGTCCTCAAGGGAGTGGCGTGGATTACTGTGAACAGATGGGAGTCGGGAAGGGCTGCGCTGACATTTTCCGTTTGCCCCTCCACATCACCCTCCATGCTTCTCCACTCTGCTCTGTGTATGTCTCGGCAGGCTGACCCGTATGGGCTGTAGGAAGCAGGTTCCCTGGCTCTCCTGCTTTCTGTCAAGTTAGGACAAAGGCGAGCATCATCAGAGTTTGAAGGCAAAGAGGAGAGTGAGCTCAGAGATGTGGCTACCTTCCTCCCTAAAGTCCCCAGGTCTAGTGGGAAAGCTCTCGCTTACATCTCACTCCACATTCCAGTAGCAGCTCCCTCCTTTTATCCCATCCAGGCCTGGGGGAACTAAGGGTTCCCCATCCCTTGCTGGTTTCCCATTATCCTTTTCACATAATTTGTAAACAGACACTTTATTAAAGGCCCCTCAATTACACACACACACACACACACACACACACACACACACACACACACACACTATGTGAGTGAACAGTATGTTTCTTGTCCAAACCCTGACTGATGAAAGAGTCAAGTCTACTGAACAAGATAGATGGTTAAGCTGGTAATGTGTCTTTTCATACAAAAGATGGTTCGACTATACGATCCCAAGAATAATTTTTTGGTATTGCCCATTCATTGGCTCTGAAGTTCTTTCCAAAAGAAAATTTCCAAAATGGTTTAGAGCAGGGACAGCATTATCCAAACATCTGGTCTCCAAAGGAGACTACTTTGATGGATGCGCTATTCACTTAGTTATTAACGTTCTGGATGCTTGTTGTTTTTAACATCTGAAAATATTATCACAGCATTTTATGATACTATTCATCATTTCCCATAAGAAAATAGGTACCTTGGAAATTTTATATGCATAATTGAATTTTTGAACTGCACAGGTCCAGATAGGAAAAAGAAGAAATAACTTATTACTAAAAATAGAGAGAAAGAGAGATTTCAGGGAAGATTTGACATCATGGGATACTGGGAAAGAAATAAGATTATTTCCAAAAACATATTTCATTAAGTAGACACATGTAAAATTATTTTTATGTTGTGAGGAACAAGTTATCTATGATTTTAGTTGTAAAATATGCATATGCTTGAAGAATCATTTATTTCCTTAGACTCTTCAAGAATCAGTTTTCTTTCTTAAAATATTAATATTCAAGACAAAAACTTGAAACCTGACCTGGTGGGTAGTTCTCTACAAAGAGTCAGTTAATTTCATAAAGCTTGTGTCAAGCTATTCTCTTTCTTTTCTCTGTACACAATGTACTACATTGAGCTATTATTGTGGTTTAAAAATACATGATGAACACTTTGAATGTTCCCCATGTTTTTAATTTAGATTTACACAATCATAGAAATTAGAGATGGAAATACTAGGATTCTTCCTCTTAATATGAACCGTAATCCTTGGTCCAGGCTTGGTTCTCCTTTTCTGATTAATGAGCTAAAAGAAGGGAAAATAACCCCTCTGGGCAATTGCTCCCATTATTATTTCAGGATTTCTGGACTAGCACAATCTCTTTAATGGAGCGCCATTACTTCATTACTTTGCCCCTAACAAATCATGTGTTTTTCTTTTGGCATTACACTTTAAACTTATTGGTTGAAAGAGGCTGTTTCCCTATCAGCTGCAGTATATTTGAACAAAACATGTCATTGCAATTAACTGTAATATCAAGATTGGCCAAGAAAAGATAGAGATGTGAAACTCCCCAGTCCACTCAGTTTTAGGGTCATGAAAACAACCAAATTCAGCCTGTCCTTGAGTCATATTTAATTCATATGATGGAATATTGGCACACATAGAATACTATGTGATTTTTTTAAACAATGATATCTATATATTTAACTCCTTTAATCTGCCCAATAACTTAATGTTTCTAGTTCTTTTTTTCACCCAAGAGGCAAAATGGACTTTTAAGTCCTATATTACTTTGGAGATTCTCTTAATTTCGCTTTCCTCTCTTAAGTACAGCGCCATATTAAACTCATGTAGCTGAGAGGGACTTTGTAAATCACCTAGTTTCCAACCTCATTTCACACATGAGGAAACTAAACCCAAAGACTCATTCATCATTATCCCTTTCAAATTTTCTTCTAGTATTTACTAACAAGATACAATATATTGTACTTTTCAGAATAAAATTTGAAAAAAAAATATGATCTGTTTCCCAGGAGTTAAGCCAAATATTTTAAAAAACAATTGGAAATTCTACTAAAATGTCTTATTTATTTCAAATCAGGGTTATTTCAAAACCAAACTCATTGATGAAGCCGCTCCATCCCAATGTTAATAAACTGAGAGCAATTCAAGACTAACTTGGCCCTTATCATATTCTGTTATCTAGCTGTATATTTTCATATATGTCTCTTATGCTCCCGACCAGATTTTAAGCTCTTTCTTCTTTCTGCCTCCCAATATACCTCGCTCCCTGCTTGCTATGTAATCAACTAGACTGATTGATGGAAGTTACTGGCCACCTAGAATTCACAGCTCTTTATTCCAATTTATTATTAATAAATGGTAATGCCAGCACTGGTTTGGAAAAAAATGAATTAATATTTACTTTGCTTTAAAAATACACAGAAGAATGAGATGGTTGATCTTAGCAGAAAGAAGCTAACACATATCTGGTGAAAATGTAAAGGGGCTTAAAAGTAAATACATGATTTGAACATTGGCACGGGAAGAACTCTAGTAGGTCCCAACAACCTCTTTGATTGGCCAGAACTGTCCTGCTGAGCGTTCAGCTTAACACGAGCATGCGTGATCAATCAGTGCAATGAGACAGGTAAAATGTTTCCACTTCAACTTAACCTATAAATTCACAGCAGAGAGTATTTTCTCTCTTCTGCTAGAAAAATTGCATCAGGATGGTTCTAATGTAGTAGATTTATTATTAATTATAAATGCCTCCTATATTGTATAGAGCTCATTTGACATTTATTTTTCCAATTCTTTTTTTTAAATAAACAGTGGTCTCCATCATAAGAACCATAAATTGTCTAAAATATTAATTAGTTAAACCTAAAAATGTTTCCCTCTTTATTACTTGTCTGACATTCCTTGGAAAGAATTTTTAACCAATAGGAAAAATTAAAGTTTATTCTGGAGAACATTTTCTTAAGTCTATTGGGCCAGATTGGTGGGTTTGAAATTTGGCAGTGCCTATAAATTTTAATTTCACTTCACTTTGAAATTTTGCTGAGTAAATAGAACTAACTAAAGAAATCAGAGAATGATTGATTGTAGGGATTTTTTTTCAAATATTGCCTAAAACATGGAGAAAAAGACATCAGAGAGAGTAAGTTTAAAGACAGATTAAACAGAATTTTAAAAAGATAGATACTAACAAAGTGTAGAGAATGAAAAGAGAGACCCAAAAAGAAATACGCTATTCCTCGTGGTTATAACTGATTTTTCTTTCCTATACTACATAGTCAATACTTAGATGGACATTGCTAAATGGATATTTTAGTAATAAAAGTATAAATCAGGATTAAAAGAGTGAAATGAGAAGATTGAAGGATTTACAGAAATTATTCCATACCTGATACAATTGAATACAATTTTTTGCATTATCAGAGATAGGAGACCATTTTCTCTTTCAATAGACATCTTCATTTCAAAGACTGGCTTCTCAGGGGAGTCATATACCCCATAATTTTTCACATACTGAGAATATCTAAGAATAATGTGGCACATTAGAGGCAAGATCATCCATATGGGAGGGTCAAGAATCAGATAAACATAGACTAAATCACTGTTCCAACATAGAATATTCTGGTAAGAAAAGACTTCAGAAGAATGTGTAGAGGAAACTTTTAATCTGAATTAAATCAAATCTGAATTAAAATTTAAACAGGTCCTCTTCAGTTTCCTTCAATCACAGGCAAAAGAATAACACTCAGACACAAAGTAAAGGATAAATACCATTTCCAAGGAAATTTTCTACAGGCATATTTACACAAGAGGGGACACCTATAGGGTAGAGAGTGCAAAATAAGAATTTGCCAGAGTGAGGCGACCAGCCTTACCATAGTTTAAAAATTCATCCCATTTAGTTCAACAGACCCTTTTTAAAGCCCCTGCTATGCAGCAAGCTTTGTAGCACAATCCGAGGCTCCGAGAGTGAGGAAAATAAAGAATGAAGAGCAACAGAAAAGGTAGTTTGCTCTAGGAAATGGAGATAAAATCACACAAAATATAACCTGCATGCTTTCAATCTTCCGAGGAAAGATCACTGTTAAGACTGTGATGTTTTTGGCTTGAATAACTAGCTCAGAAATGCTTATTCTGCACTTAGTCATGACCCAGGGGCCTAGACTACAGCAGAGAGTAGCAGTCCTCACTAAACATGTTCATCCTCTCAAGGGAATTCATGGGAACAAGAACAGCTTTCGCACAGCTGTTCCTGGAAACCTCATGGAGAAAAATAGGGATAATTTAAATGTGTCATAGGCAAAAGGAGGCATGAAATCAGCAATACTCTCTCAAAAGCAATTGCAGCTCTGGACTTGGGAAAGGGTATTTGACAATGTAACTCCTAGCATTTATTTGTCAAATTAATTCAGTGTGGCTCATATGTGAGCATAGCCACATAATTAAAATAACCAATAAGCAGGAAGAGGGGAGATGTCTCCTGCAAAGATGAAATAATAGCTATCAGGGTGCCATAAAGTCCTAGATTTGTTGGGTACTTTCTTTACATCACAGGAGCGAGGTGTCCCGATTTTGTGGAACTACCTCCTGAGTATTTCTTCATGAATGTACCTTAAGCTTCCAAAACACATGTCCCAAACCGGATCCATGATTTTAAAATTCCAATATGGAGGGATATGATTCAGGTCTGTTCAAGGGTCTCTGTAGCTCGAAGGTAGAACTAACTACATGATGGATGTCAGAGAAGGTTTCACAGAAGAGGCAAATCTTGAGCCACTTGTGGAAACATGAGCAGGAGCTCACAGGGGAACTGGTGCAGAAAGAGCATTCCCGGCAAAGAGCAGGGCACACGGGAATGCAAGCAAGCAGGAAGAGTATGGGATGTTTTAAGAACTTCAGAGAACATGGTTGGTGCAAGTGGAAGACAGAGATGCAACAGAAGAGGAAGCAGGGGTCAAATTATGAAAGGTCCTTTTTAAATTTAAATTGTATCCAGTAGTCAATGGGGAGTTACTAAAGATTCAAAGGAGCGCAATGGGGTCATGTTTGTGTTTCCAAGCAATCCCTCTGGGAGCAGTGTGGAGAGTGGATCGGAGGCATGCAGACTGTCAGCCACACCCAAAACGGACTGGAAAAAAGCCGTGGCAGGGACATTGAGCGACACGCCAGATGGGAGAGAGAGTACAAAGGGAGACTCTATGGGACTTCATAAGACAGCAGACAACGGGAGCAAAGGAGAGGGAGGAATTAAGAATAACTCTCAGAATTCAAGCTTGTGTGAGCAGTTGGGCAACAACCCAAGCAGAAAAGATCCCAAACAGGGGAGAAGAAGGAGCAGGCTTTGGGGCAGAGCAGGAGGCAGTGAGAACTCTTCCGGACGTGCTGAGGTCTCAGTGAGTCTTTCTGGTGGGAATGTCAAGGAGGAACTGAAGAGACAGAGCTGGAGCTTAGAAGAAAGATCTCAGCAGAGGTAAGGACTGGGGAGCCACAGGCCTGGCTGTGGGGCGCCGTGGGAATAATGGGCACGTCCTAGTGAGGCCGAGTTAAGAAGAGAGCTGAGGACAGAACTCTGGGGGCGTGAAGCAGCATCCTTGAGGCAAGTCTGGATAGAGACCCACCTCTTCACCCATAAGAAGCTACCCTAATGAGAGGGAGAAAGGGGTGGATGGTGGTCCCAAGAGGGGGTTTCCACCCTCTGTGAAGTTCTGAGACTGGATCTGCAGGGAGGAGCCTTCCAGCAACACAGCTATCAGGTACTAGGTGCACTTAGAGCACTGGCCTCTCAGGAGCCGTGTAAGGGCCACCACCAAAACCGCGTCACCAATGTAGAGTTGAAAGTGCCCCATGGGAACCGGGAGCAAAGGCCAAAAGCTGATGAATGAGATTATGGTGTGTGGTGATGTGTGCCAGCCTGTGTATACAGTTGATCCTCATTATTGCCAAATTCTCTATTTGCAAATTTGCTCACTAAAAATGTATCTGTAACCCTGAAAGTCAATATTCACAGCACTTCTGGGGTCATTCATGGACGTGTAGGGAGTGGCCAAAAATTTGACACCCTGACATGCATGTTCCCAGCTGAGGTGGAACAAGTCGATGCTCTGCCTTCTTGTTCCAGCTCTCATGCCACAAACAAGTCTCCTTTCCACAGTCTATTTAGTGCCAAGTTTTTCACATTTGTGCTTTTTTTGGCTATTTCGCTGTTTAAAATGGCCCCCGGCCATAGTGCTGAAGTGCTGTCTAGCGCGCCTAAGTCCAGGAAAACTGTGATGGGCCTTATGACGAAAATACATGTGGTAGATAAGCCTCGTTCAGGCATGAGTTACAGCGCTGTTGGCCATGAGTTCAAGGCTGATGAATCAACCGTGTATATTACATAAAGTGTCTTTAAACAGAGACACATGTAAACCAAGTTATGTACTAATTATTTGATGAAAATGTTGTGAGCGGAGGCTCACAGGAACCTAAGCCTGTGTTTCCTGTAGGAGCAACGGTTCAGAACATAACTACCACAAATAACAAGAATTGACAGTATAGGTACAAGGCTGGAATGAGCCGAGAACCCATCAGTCCTAAATGAAATTCCTAATTTACTCAAAATTATTTATTATATTAATAGTATAATATTATTATATTATACACAGAAGTTTTAGGGTTGAGGGAAAATTGAGTTTTTACTTGGGTTTCTCAGTCCAAAACAAAAAATTCTCCTTGAACCTCCTGATCATTGATTGTAGTCCTATGAACTGTAGATATAAAAGTACATCGTGGAGTCCGGGTTCCTTTTGTATACTTGCTCTGTGGCCTTGGACAAGCATTCTCCCTCTCTGAATCCTCAGGCCTCTCCTGTGAAATGAGGCAATGACAACATGTGACCTCTCAGATCCCTGTCAGCCCTGATGGTCCATGATTCTGCAAGTCCCAAAGCATGAGACAGTTGCCATCAGTTATGGCTTCAGGATTGCATAAGGCTTATGAAGAAATATTTACTGGATATGCATTTTCCTGAGCGGCATGGGGACAGATTCATTAGATTATTGATTTAAGGATTCTGAGACTCTTGTCTAGCTTTAACTTCAATGACAGGAAATAAACCCAAAGGAAAACTGTAAAACTGACAAAGTAAAATATCCTCAATTATTTCAAATGTAATGGAATTAAAAATAGAAAGAAACAGAACAAAGAGAAAAGCGCCTAATTGTAATTATTTAAAGCAAATGGCTTGAGTGATGGAAGCTGGACCCCAACGATATGCATGCCAGGCTGCCCCGAGAATCCTGATTCTGTCTTTTAGATCTCTCCAGAGCAACCCAGCGTATCTCACCCGCAATTGCGTGCTCCATTAAGCACTTGGCAAAGGACTGAATGGACATGTGTAACCCAGACGTTTCTGTGGAAGGTTCATCCTCCCAGATGGAGTCTTCATCTTCAGAATGTGTGCAGGATTAAGATGTAATCCATCGTCTCAAAGAATACCATCATGCACGAAATAAAATGCTCAAGTGTAGTTTTCCTCCAAAGAATTCTTTAACTCTAGTGGATACATTAACAAACAGAATCCTATATTTAATGAAAGATAGTCCATCTAAATTATCAGAGGGCAACTCCAGGTAGTAATGGAAAAGATTGAAAAGATTACAACAGATATACACACACATACACGCACACATACAAGAAAATCACCTTGCTTTATCATTTTCTTTAACCAATGAGAAAATTGCCATAGCTACATGCAGGCCCATACCTAACATCTGTGGGGGTCCAGCCACCTTCCCTTTCCCCCATCCATCCTACACATGGAGGGTCTAGTATGCAAGGGTACACCATCAGTGACAGCACAGCCAACACTCAAAAAGATAGACCTACAGAAGAAGCCCTTGCAGGTTCCAGTTGTGAGCTCAGGGCCCCTGGGCTACGGAATTTGAGATCTTGGGTCCCCAGGATGTGGTCCAGAGGCAGAGTGTGGGCTCCAAGTGAGTATCTCCCTTGGTTCCTCAGACTCTTCACAGCATGGGGAGGGACGCAGCTGACTCGGCATATGTGCACCTCTCTCAAGACGCCACTCTGTGCTTTCTCCACAGATGATAATGCACATGTCTTTTCATGGCTTTCCTAAACACCCTTCCAACTCTAAACGTCTCAGCACATCAAAAGTTGTCCCTCCTGGAGGATTCAAAGCATAACAACACGATGCAATGTTTGTAATATACCCGTAAATTTATGAAAACACACTGGACTGGACTTTTTGGGGTAAGAGTGAAGTGTCTCCTATACAGAAGCAGCTGAAGATGTCAAATAAATACAATTAATGTTTCACTGAGAAACAACTGTACATTCTTATTAATACTTATAAAATACAGAAAAGCATAATCACTGCTCTGTCTCCATTTAATAAACTTCCCTAGAAGTACCATGAAAGCTCTATGACCATTGGACCCATGTTTGTCTTTGGCACCTGGCCCAGTGCCTGGCATCTAGTGGGTGATGGATAAATATTTGTTGAATAAATAAATTTAATTTCCTCTTTTAATCTGCAGAACTTCAGCACCTTTGCTGTAAACAATTGGTTTAATTTCAAAACCCACATAATAAAATAGACCAGTGTTGCCTATCCCGTGTCTCTTTCTGTGACTGCAAATGGTTTTAATCTTAGGAAACGCACGTAGCCACATGGCGTGTCATTGCTTGCTCAGCTAGTCTTCATTATGAGGGCCCAATTTACTTATATAGTGCTCTTCAAAACGTTATGTGAGCTTTCAGCTTTTGGCTTCAGGAAACAGACCCAGCCCTGGCAGCAGCGGCTGTGAGGAGCAGACATCAGCCAGACGGACCGAGGAGGGCGAGGAGACCCATCGTCACCTTTCCAACAGATGATCTTCACCATGCGGCATCTGATGGAGGCAACCAAGATCCACGGGCTTTCACAGTAGTGTACTTTGCTCTTGTCATCTTTCCTCCCAGAGCATCGTGGCACTCAGACTTCTAACACCACACCAAGCGACCGCTGAAGCAGGCGCAAGAGGACCCTCAACCCTGTTAGGAGCCGGGGAACCGTGGAAAGGTAGGATCTGTTTTGTTGCTTAGCCCAAGGTAAAAGATATTAAAATCATTTAGATTTTTTTAATTGATACTTATAGCCCCGCAACCAAACATCCAAAATAAAAATAGTTTTTAAATTACAAACTTAGTTGAAAGACCTGTAATAATATTAATATTGTGATTGTGTTATGCTAGATGGAATGAAGTAAGGTACAGAACTGTACACACAGCACACTCAGGGCTGGGGGTCAGTCCAGATGTGCTGGCGTGGCCAACGTGGACTAGTTCTGGTACACGGTGCCCTCCTGCTGCACTGGCCCTCGTCTGGGGCCCCTCAGCCATCCCCACCATCCAGCCACTGAAGGGTTACAATGGTCAGTGCCCCTGTTATACAGGTTGTTCGACTTTTCAAAATATCACCACTGAATCTGATCCTACTTTTTTAACTTATATATACTTCCGTGTCCGTGTATGCATGTGTGCGAGAGAGAGACAGAGAGAGAGAGAGAATACACCAAAACGCATGCCAGGGATTACACCGAGAATTGGAATTGTGAGTGATTTTACTTTCTTCTTTATGTTTTTAGGGTCTCCACAGTTTTCCACACTGAGCATATGTAATCTTTATGGCTAGAGAAAAGAAGAACAAGAATGTTATTTGTTGAAAGAGAGAGATCCTTAAAGGAAAATAAATCATCCCACTATTCATTCATACCTAATTCATTCCTGGTAGCAATTTACTAAATCTGATATACACTAAATGTAATAAATATGTCTTGGATGCCTATTATGAACATAGCATACAGAATACCAAGTAATATAAAACATGACCTCTGTCAAGGAGTTCACAGTCTAGATGGGTGGACACACACACACACACAACACACACACACACACGCACACCACCCTTCCAGTCTCTGCTCAAATACCCTCGTCCCCAAGAGGCCTGCCCTGACCAGCCCTTTCAGTGCTGCAGCCCCACCTCTGCCCAGCACACCAGCCTCTCTTTACCCAACCCTTACGTCCTTACCCAACCCAATCTTTCTCTTTCCTAACCATGTAGCACCTTCTTAAAGAGCTCTGAAACAGCCGTACGAGGCAGTATATTCACGGTGCCCACTGAAGCTGTAGGCTGTCAGGGAAAGAGAAAGGAATAGAGACCTAGATGTTCCAAGAAAGTTCTATGGAGGAAGTAGAAAAAAACAATGAGGAGGAAGAGTATGTCAGACTTGGAAGAATTAATTTACCTAATCCTTGGGGATAAATAAAAGACCACAAAATAGCAAGCTGAGTTATATTAATTGAGAGGCACTTCAGTCATCAGAGTAATTGCTTCACTTGTCATTACAATTCAGGTGTAGGGAAATTGAATTCCTTAATTCCAGTGGTTACAAAAGCTAAAGTTCTCTAACCAAAAATCCAAGTGGACTTGAATTCAGGTTCCACAGGTGTTACCTCTGTGACCCACGGCAAGATGTTAACACCTCCAAGCCTCAGTTTCCCCATCTGTAATGAGGATAATAGCAGAACCCACCGCAAGGGATTGAATGACAGGGTGACCATGCAGCACTTCACCCAGTGCCTGGAAGGGATGGACGGGGCGGTGCTGAGAGGGAAGGAGGACGGACTCGATGTTGGTCACATGCAGCCTCAGCATTCGCCATGCCCCTGCCCCCGCTGTCTCAGTCCACTCCCACCCCGGCCTCTTCTCAGTTCTTCTGTGTGCAAAACTGTGACGACCACCACGCAGTGACAGTCCCAACATCTGTTGCTGGGTAAGACACGCATCTTTACTAACTTCCACCCCATCTCCTCCCGACAGAGACTTCCTTTGTTTTGCCAGCCCCTGTAATCTGCTGTGCATGTCTGACAGATGCCAGCAGAACAAGTGACAAAACGGGAGGGGACACGTTCAGTGAGTGAAGATGTCCTCAGCATCTCAGGGACATGGAGAACAGTTCTGCTCTCCTCCTACCCCCAGAGTTGCAGAACACCCTGGAACTGTTCGATTTGTAGAAAGAATAGCCTAAGTGACAGCATTTCCATCCAGACATCCAGGAGACCCTCAGAACAATCATTTTCCTCCGAAGGGGGGAAGTGCCTCCTTAATCATGCCAGGGTATGAGGGATGTGTCTGGGCTTGAGAGAGCTTCAAAGGCTCTTATGACGCAGCTCTAAGAAGGTCACAAGGTCTCTTTTCAAGAGACCTGTTTGGACCTAACATCCAGGCTTCCGTGTTTTTTGTAAGTGAGACACCACTCTTCTTGGTAGTCCTCAGAGAAATGAGCAGAACATGTGTTCCTCAGATTTCTTGAAATCAGTTTCCCCACTGCGGGACAAAAAGGTCAAATGTCTTCTTTGTCCCAAAGGGGAATGGTTATTTTCGGTGTCAGAACACATGTGTTAGCACCTTCTCTGCCCTCCCTGTGCTTGGAATATGGGACTGTCAGCTCGTGTGACATTTATATTCCACAGGGTCGCAGTCAATCATTCAGAAATTCAATTTTACTTCTACCTCAGGTGACACTTCGCTTGGTCACTACAGTTAGCCTTTGTCTACAGCCTTTCCAATTCAAGAAAAGACTAAAATAATGTCATGAATCTAAAACTAGAAGAAACCACTCTGATTGTCTGGCCCCAGAACTGAATGTATTTTTAAACTCAGTTTTGAACCAAGTGCTTTTCTAAGCTCTCTTGAATCTATCTAAAGCCGAACCAAATCTAGTTTTCTAATTATTAATCTGGAACTTAACTAGAATTAAAAAAAAAAAAAACTGTTCTCTGAACCACGTGTACCCAAAAGCAACTCTTCATGCCATTTGAGTAAAGCAGTTGTGCGACATCCTGGTGTCACGTGCTTCTTCTGGAGCAGGGTGGGGCTTGAGGCCCGAAATAATTGATTATTACTGGAGTGAAAAGTACAAGAAATGGTGGAAAATGGAACTTCAAGCTGCTGCTCAGTCAGGGCAGTGATCTGAAATAAATCAGACCAGAGGTCCTCAGTAGTAATATGCCCTATTCAGGTAACATCAGAAATAGGTCATGAGTCAACACCAGGTGAGCCCATCAGAGGCCGGACGTAAGTGGACGTAACGGGCTGGGTAGGCAGGAAAGGCCCAGGTGGATCATGCAGGAGGCCAAGTGAGGCTGGATCTGAGAGTCCGGGCCAGGAACCTGGGGGTCAGCAGGAAATGGAGGAAGAGAGAATAAAATGTAAGAAAGTAGAGTTAGTAGACAAAAAAGACCAATGTCCAAAAAAGAACTTGATAATGGTGGAAAGTTTTCTGATTACTGAGCGGATGCAAGCTGACTGGCCTAGCCAGGGTGGCTTAGGCCGAAGTGGCCAGGAGGTGGTTTACACAATTTCCTAAAGGCTAGCCTGGCCCTCAGTTGGGCTTCCAGAGAATATGTATATCCTACATATAAGATATGTACTTGAAGCATGCTTTTTGAATGAATGAATGAGCTCTACGTATCTGAAGTATGGGTTTGCTATTATTATTTTTATAGGTACAATATGTAATCCACTCAGACAAGAATAAGTCTTGTGAAGATAATATCTCTAGGAAGTGCTGCTGCTCTGGTTTCTCTCCCTTTTGAAATTAGATTCTTGACACTAATAATCAGGTAAATACCACCTGGTATTTCTCTTTAACACTGCTAGAGGAGTTCTTTAATTCTAAACTTAATGCAGGTAAATTTTAAGAACAATATGCAACCGACTCTTCATGATTTTACATAACCAAGCATAGCACATATTCAGAAAGTTCTGACACCAACATCTGGCTCATTCTCACTGAGAAGCCACTAAAGAAACAGTTGTGGTGTCATAAGGATTTCTGGATGTCCGCCCCAAAGCCTAATTTGTCCTATACCCAATCACTCTTCTGGAAGCACATTTCAAATAAAATCTCCTCCCTGCTCAGAAAGAAGTCAATGATCTCCCACCATCAATTAAATAAAATCCATATTCTAGCATACCTCTGGTCTTCTTTTCCACTGTCTCCTTCCGTGTATCTTTCATACTGGCCATGCAGAGCTACCTGCCGTGTTCATCCCGGTCTCTCACTTTCCCACCTGCATGTTTTGCTCAAGCAGCTCCTCAGCCTGGAACCTTTTCCCATTTCTGTTCCCTGGGTTTAAATCCCACCTCTCCCAGGTCATAGGCCCCTCCCTTGACTCTCACTAGTTCCAAGAACTTCAGTCCCTTGCATTGTGATTTCAAACAATGCTGCAGTAAATTTTCTGCACTCCTAACTTTGGGTTAGATGATCATATTCTACCGAATCCCGTTTAGTTTTGAGGAAACGTGTCAATTGTATAGCATTCTCAGGAAGATGCACGTAACATATAAGCAACTGCCTAAATGAGAGAGAAAGCGAGGATACGCTTTTACAATGGTCCAAGAGTGTCCTGTTTCAGACATGTTAAGTTAGGGACATGCCCCATGACACACAAATCTCTGTTCAGAACAAAACAAAACAAATCTCTGTTCAAAAACTTAAAAAGTATTGTACCAGATGGAGGAAGGGTGTGATTGCCAAGGGACAGCACAAGGGAGTTTTTAGGAGTGATGAAACTGTTCTGCAACCTGATTGTGGAGGTAGTAACACAAATGCATAAATGTGTGAAAATTCATATAACTGAACATAAAAAAATGAAAAAATCAATTTCACTGTATGATAATTTTTTAAAATATTTCAGTGTTTTACCAGAGTCATGAACTATGCATTAATGATTAGTCATTATTTTTCTGAAAATAGGATCAACCAGGGTCTAATTAACAACTTACCTTTTGCATTCATCTAGCTGTAAGGAGATAAACAGCGTTGGTTGTGTGTTGGGGAGGAAGGGGAGGGAGCTGGGGGAAAGAAAATGATTTTTGTCAAACAATACTGTACAGTTTGAAAACTTTGCCCTTTAGTATATATAGCACCAGACTTAATTTGCAATTTCCTTTCTCACATACCTTAAAACAAGACCTTAATATAAATATAGCATACAGATTTTATATATAACTTTTCTTCACCTGACCTAGACCTTTATATTTATTTTCATTCATTATTTCTTATCTAATTAGTTTAGTTATTTCAACTAAATCTGGCTGCAGGTGATGCAGGCAATTTGTTTCAAAGCCATAAAAATATGTACATTTTTATTGTTACTAGAGTTTTCCAAAGTATGCAGTAATTTCATCATTTGTGACATACTTTATCAGATTAATAATTCATTTCTATATTATTATTGATTTGATGACTATAGTAAAATTTAGATATGTGAATCATAAATTTTCTAACTTGGTGTTTTTTGCATTGTTTCTTTATATTAATCTAATTTCCATCCTCACCTAATTCTGTAACAATCCTAATTGAAATCCACAAGGCATAGTTAAAATTCAGACTCAAGTGAGAAAGGATTTAAATGAGTTCTTAACAGAACCCAGAGACCTGCCAAATTTAAAAGCTGCCTAATTCCTAGCCAGGTTATAGAAGACTTTCAACAGTGAAACGGCACAAGCCCAGAATCTCAGCAGATCTTACTGAGGGCCATGGTGGCCAGGCCAAGTTTTGATTTTTTTGTTTTTGGTTTGGTTTTGCTTTGTTCCACAGAGCATACAAAGTCAAACAAAATGTAAAAACTCTCCTTTTATTAATTTTCTAAAAAGCACTTTCACTCACCTACATTATATACACTGTTTTATGGTGTGTCTCTATTTTGCATAACAGCAATTAGGATATATAATGAACAACAAAGTGATTAAAATGTGGGGTTTGGGAAATTCTTAGCAAAGTGTTCGTGCTGAATTAACTTCCATGCCGAATCAATGTACTCCCTGCACATGAAGTCACTGGGCTTTAGAAGGGTAAGATTCGGAGTCCCAAAAAAAAAAAAAAAAATTTCTGTTAAAGACAAAATTATTGCCTCAGTTCTCTGCCTCAGTTAAAATTGCTTTAATGGAGGGCAATTTGATGCGAGGAACATTAATAGTGGTTAAGCTAAAACCAAAAATGAATATACAGAAAGAGGGAGGGACAGATTTTTCCAATCACATACATCGAAACTTTCACAGCTTTAAAAGTCCTTAACCGTTTTCTCCAATTTTATCTTCATACTTTTCTAACCCTGGAAAAAAAATGTTAATGGTAAGGCAGAAGAACCCTCTCCCAGAAAAAACAATTGTGTCTTTCCAGGATTCTCCTACCAATTTCTCACTAAAAAAATTTTAGATCAAAAGTCTAAGGAAATTCCTGCCCAGAAAAAATACAACTATGGAAACTTTAAAACTCACAATTTCACAGTATAACATACAAATAATCAGCACATACAAATAAGGGAAAGCTTTCTTTAGTCCAGACATTGCAGTTGTGTAAAGTGCACTAATAAATCATAGCTGTAAAGTAGAGGTCACATTTTGGGCCTCTTTTCTGGTGCTGCTACCCCAGATAACTAGAATATGGCTTTGCAAGGGCACATGGGACTCAGCAATCATCGGTTCAGTGAACCAGCCATGAAACATGCTCCCATGTCCATCATCTAGAAGAAATCAGAATGTGTCTAAAGAAAACCAGGCCATGGAACTAAGAGAAGCTGTCTCGTTGGCTTCCCCTTTCCAGCCATCTGGATATGACTGTTACTGGGAGTACCAGAATGATTTCTCCTGGCAAAGTCTCATGTTCCCCTAGCCTCTGACAACAACGATCTCATTATTGCTGACCCATCACAAGGAGGGGAACGTCTGCTTCAAACTATTGTTTCCAATAGAGGTGATGGATTTGTGCAGAGCCATCCACATTCTCCTGGGCTCACTTGTGACTAGCTGGTGGAGAAAAGACATAAGCTATGGCCAAACAGGGCGAAACAGTAAACAGTTTACAGTTTAAATATTGTAAAGCACAGACGAGTTCTGTGAACGACATGGCCTTTGTTTTCAAAATTAAGCCAAGAGTTAAAGTAATTACATAATACTTTCAAGTAAAACACACACGCAAACTCCCAAAATGCCTTTGCCTCAACTAATAGTAGAGAGGAAATTTTTATAATTAATTCATTAGGAACTAAAAATTAACTTTTTAAACTAAACCACTAGTGTTATCTTTTATGCTTTCATGTTTATACATCTAGCAAACAAGTCTTTGGTCACAAATTTTCTTTTGGAATTTATTCAGTTCTCTGCTTTGTTATCTTAACATGGTGATGTTGAAAGGGTATTTGGAGGTTATCCACTTCAACCTTTCCGGTTTACAGAATGACAGGGGCTGGATGGCTACGCACTCTGGTACGGGAGGACCAAGAGCTGACCACGACCCCTGACCTCCAAGCTAATGCTCACTGCACTACAGCAAGCTGACTGCACCGATTTACAGCTTAATTATCTGACAAAAGAGAGTGAAAAGGAGAGAGAAAGAGCATTTATCCTTTTGACTTGAGTGTCATGAGAATGTCATTTTATTCCCCTACAGTTTTTGTGTCTCAGACCCTAGATAGACCCATCCATGCCTACTCAGTCTGAAGTGAAGAGTATGTGGCAATCTACTGGAGACAGATAGACAGCCTCAAAATCAACACTGGAAATGTTTACTCTATAAGTTATGTGTTGTTAGGTTAAAAATTGAATAGCAGCTCGGAGAGCTTCGGCTAGGTTGCTACTTGAGAGCAGGACAATGCTTGCTTATGGCTGTTTCCCTATCGCCTAAGCACAAGGAGGTCTTCGAGGTCAAAACTATTTTCGTAATAGCAAGATGTTTGCCTTTTTCACTCATTCTTGCAAGCGTACAGAGGCTACCTGATGTGAGATGACACCCTCATTGATGTTAATGAATGGTACTATATATTCTTGACTTTTCTAAGGTGGTAGGTAAGTTTAGGCATACATATTTGTTTTTAGAAATTCTTTTATAGTTTCGGTTTTTCCTCCCATTCTCCCTCGTTTTTAGAAATTAACTTGCTTTTTAGGTTATACCTTCTGTAATCTCTGCATCCTCAGTATCACGCAATTGTTATTTTAAAATCCTGTAGTTGTCTTTGTGGCTAAGCATAAACATAAGTACATTTTGTTATCTTGTTAAGTATTTTCCCAAAACTTCTAAATTTTAAAATTTTAACTACAACTTATTGTAGAATTTAAAAACTTTTTTCTAAAATAAATTTATATTTTTCTCATATTTAACACATTGACTGCCACACTAGAAAAAAAACTTTTCCCCCCTTGGGGCCATGGTGTCTTATTATGAAAATAGAATAAAAACTTGTTAATGAAAATTTTAATGAAAAAAAAATTGAATAGTAGATGGGGATCCATTATCCTTCAACCCAGCCACCCCCTTTGATGTTTCTGAGAAGGATGCATCTCCAAAGAGGAAGACCAGGAAAATGCACTCATTTGTTATCCAGAGCCTTTGCCCCAAGCCCCTTGATAGCTCTACTTAGGTCAAGGCCAGAGAAAGGCCAAGTGGCTTCTGATCCCTATATTTATTTCTTCAGCCCACATGGAAATCTCTTCATCTTCTCGCTCTGATAACATGCAAAGATCCAAGGAAACGTGCCAAGGGAAATAAAGGGAAGGCAAGTGTTTCCCTGTAGAGTCTAGAGTGGTCTAACCTACCACAAGGCCTCTTTAGGGCAGGGCAAGCTCCCTAGGAGAGAAAAGTCTAAAACAAAACCACCACAAGTCCAGACCTTGAACTCATTCCCCAATTACACCAAAGCTCCACAGCCTCATACTGTGGGCCAACATGTATCCTTGACATTGATTCATTCTCATCAGAGCTCCTCCTCTTAACTGGTGATGGGGAAGGAAAAGCAAACACAAAACCTTGCACTCCCACTAAAGTCAACTCCCTCATTTAACTTCGTATAGTGTCAACATGCCCCAACTTAGACCAGATTTAAATAGAAGCCTACGCATGCACCAGACACCTAGCATCATCTCTCCCCTGATTTTAATTGATAGAAATGATCCTTCCATTGTCTTCAAATAGCCATTTGCTCTTGTTCAGGCATAGATGATGAAGAATATCCACCCTCTCTGAAAACACAATAAAATCCTATACCTGATCTTGGAAACTTAAATTTTTCTCTGGAGTCCTGAGTCCCAGCACATTCATTTGGAAGTGGGAAAAGAAATTTAATCCAAACTATTGGGGGGAAAATATAGTCTAAACTACTGAGGAAACAAAACAAAACAACAGCAACAACAGCAACAAAAAACCTTATTTCTTCTCTTGGATTGCAGTCTCACACTTACTTTCAAGCTTCTTTTGTTAACCTTAGTGCGTCTCAGCCAGCCTCTCTCCCAGTGGGGTTCAAGCTGCCATAATGCTATGAAAGACTTAACAACGAGCCGTAACCACCAGGGTGGAAGCATGCCACTTAGTCCAGAAGGGCATTTGGCCAGGTCCCATCCTCCTTTCTCACATCAACCCACTCTTACTTTCTGAAACCTCTTCCCATTCTCATACTTAGGTCCATTTGGTGGAAATGTGCTGAGTAAAAACTGGACAGCATCCTGTTAGGTTGGGTGGCTCTTTGGCCAGAAGGAAAGCCAACATGTAAATACTCTCATGATGCCAATTTTCTGTATGCAAAGTGATTTCTCCCTTGAAAAGTTCCAACATTCTAGAGGAGAAGCTCATGTGGTCTAGGTTCTGAGTTTATGAGGGTCACATTGGGTCAGTGGCCCACCAACAGTTGCTGCCATCTGAGAAAAGGATAACTTCACACAAGTATGTTGTTACAGGTTGACCAGATTTTGCCCCCTGGAGACCCAGAAGAGCAAGAAAATTTTAACTATTTAGATTTCATATCAATGGTAGGTAGCCACTCAGTTAAGGGTCCTATCACATAATGCAATTTGAATATTATTTAGAAGAGTTGAATCCAGCCTGTCCACATAAGGAATTGTTTCCCTGTTCAATGTATTGGCTGTTGTTACCCTCGACTATTATGTCTCAGAAGAGTCATGGCTTAACAAACTTTTTCAATTCTTAGGATGTGGGTACATTAAAATCACCAAGATGTCATTCTTCCTGAGAGCAAAAACATCCATCTTCACCCCACTGGCAGACTGTTTACCCTTCCCTAACTTTGGGAAAATTTCTCACTGGCTGCCCTTTTCTAAGTGGTAGAACTGAGAACAGGACCCAATTTCCTGGCTCTCGTGGTTTTATCCACACTTATTCTTGGTTTTAGAATTACATATACATTTTTGGTGTGCCTCTTTGGCTCCAGCCATGTTATCAAACTATTATTACCTAACAATACTCCCATTAATCACCGTGACAGATGGAAACCAGCCCTGGTCATGTTCTCTGAGTTCAATTGTCAAATAGTCCCAATGCTAATGGAGATGACGCCAGCCACGAATTAGCTTTAAAAGCTACTGTTTATCCCTCCACCCCCTTTCTTATTACTCCTCATTGCAGTGCCTTTTTCTTGTCACAAGACTCCATACTTCTATATGGAACAATTCCTTGTGGAATTTTGGGAAATGGTTTTCTGTTGACAGACACCATATAATGATGATAAACGATGGACAAGTCAGCAGTCTTAAAACTGTTATTCCCCGAGCAGCACACTTCTAAATACAGGGAGTATTTCCACAGGCTTAAGCAGCAGAAAGCAGCAAACCTGGAAAAAATTCTCCATTCAGCCTCCTTTCACAGACTAGGGAAAAGAAGTGATACTGAACAGAAAATGTAAATCACCTGTGAGGTAATACACCCTAAATGATGCCTTGAGAGTGTGGAGGGTACATAAACAGTTTCTTTACAGAAGAGCTTTGTTCTGACTTACCCATGAATGGGGATGTTGGTTCCCCTTGCCTCCCTGAATAAATTACAGCTTGGAGTAGAATTCCACATAACAGTGAATGTCTTCCTCTGAAAAGATGCGTATTTTTTTTTAAACTCTTTTACTTGAAAGCCATTTGATATCCTAACCTCAAAAGAAGATATTAGATATGTAACTCCACATGACAACACGTTATTAGCAGAAGGAAAATATATAATAAGGAGGCCAGCCCAGAAAAGCATACGGAAATTAATAAAACTTTCTCTGCCGCTCACCCTGAACAGTGCTAAAAACATTTCAAAAGATGGTTTTTCATCATCCAGGCTTGTTCGATGAGGATGTTCTCTACGGATTCCACTGAGAGATAAAAAGAGAAAGTATCATAAAAGAGAACACTCCAAAAGTTGTTCCTGCCCTTGCTATTGGCATCACTACTGATATCTTGTTGTTGATTGATTTAGTCACTAAGTACCACAGGCCAAATAGAGCTTCCAAGTCCAACACAGTAGCCACTAGGCACATGTGATGATTTAAATTAGTTGAAATTAAATAAAACAAAATTCATTTTTCAGTTACAGTAGCCACATTTCAAGTAGTGATAGACTCATGTGACTAGTGGCTACCATATCGAATAGTGCAGATGATAAGAACATTTTCATCAGTTCTGTGAGACAGCACTGGCAGAGAGCATACATTCATTTATCCACTCAGTAAATATGTATCGAATACAATGGTCACCAAAGCAAAGTGCATGCACTCAAGGAATTTACATTCTACAAGGAATAGACAGAAAAGAAATAATTAAACATATAAATGAACAAGATTGGTTACCTAGCATTAATTGCTGTGCAGAAAATACAACCGGGTGACAGGGTAAACAACAACTGGACCCAGGGGGAAGAGTAGAGAGGGGGATTAGTTTTCATCAGGTGGCCACTGAAGCCCTCTCTGGGGAGGTCACATCTAAGCAGAGCCTCAAATGACAAGAGGCAGCCATGAAAACCCAGGGACAGAGCATTCCAGTGAGAGACAAGAGAATGTGCTCAGGCCCTAATGCAGCAACCATTTGGAGCATCCAAGAGGCAGGAGAAGGCAAGATGGCTGGGAGGTAGACAGATATGTTTCAGGAGGTGACATCAGATTACGGCACCGGCCAGGTCCGGTAGGGCCTTGTCAGTCACAAGGGAGGGTTCAGAGTTTATCTTTCAGGGAACCAAATGTGACACTCCCTTGAAGCTCTCAGTTTAGAAAAAAATATGCTTTGAGAAATAACTAATTCTGTTGCTTCTCACCAAAAGTGATTATGATCAAGAGCATGGTCTGGATGTGCAGGCAGCTAGGAATGGTCAAACCTTACACTCATTCAGCATCTGCTCTAACAGTCATGCAGAATTTTATGAGCATCTTGTGACTTCCTCCAACATCTCTTAAGAACCATTATCATAGTATAGTTCATACAGAGATGAGTAACTAGAAGAAAAACTCACCCACTACAAGACAGTGAGTGGCTTAGAAGCAAACTCCGCACCAACAGCTCAGTGCTTGGGATTGCACAACTTGCACCCACCCAGATATGTAGCAGAATCTCTCTGCCCATTTATAAGAGAAAATGTGATCATTTGCTTGGGATAGTAAGAGACTAAAAATAGACTCATATATTTTAGCGATGGAAGGAAACTTGTCAACAAGTTTCTTTTACCATTGAGGAAACTGAGGCCCAGAGAAGGTAAGTTACTTTTCAGTGTGGCATGGCAAATGATTTTCTACTGTTATCTAGACGAA
Organism: Avahi laniger; assembly: GCA_963575035.1. Taxonomy (NCBI): domain Eukaryota; kingdom Metazoa; phylum Chordata; class Mammalia; order Primates; family Indriidae; genus Avahi; species Avahi laniger. The sequence continues at coordinate 18,992 of CAUYSK010015897.1, read as the reverse complement.
TTATTCATTTTAAATGAGATAAAATTGGCTTTTTATATGAACCAAGCAAGTATACTTTATGATAGAAATGAAACTGATTTTTCGAAAACCCCACGCAAGAGCACACTGTCTGCCTCACCCTCTGTTCTAAGTCTGCTGGCTGGAGTAGTACTGTCATGCTTTTGTGGACACAGAGGCTGCCAGACAAGGTGTTCTGAGTATGTAGGTACATGTGGGAGGATAGAGTAGGCACCAAAAGGACCCCTGGATTTCACATGAAATCTCAAGGGACAGAAGATTTACCAGGGAACAATCAGAAGGTGTGCATAGGCCAAGGTGACTCATACGAGAATCTTCTTCCTAAGATTTATAGACAGGCCCTATGTATCACTACTCTTGGCTTCTGCCACGATTGGAGGAGAACAAAATATGCAAATGTTTCCACCATATTTCTCTTTTCTTCTCTCCTGACACAGCGTCTCACACAATCAAACCTCAGCACTCCCTTAATTTTCCTTTTCAACAGGGTGACTAATTACTGTTCAACTTTTAGCACATCTATTATACTGGCTATTTCTTTTTCAAGCATTTTATGTAAAGCTCTCAATTTGAAATTACAGGAATCTAAAGTAAATAAGAAATACTTTTTCTATGTTTAAGAAACCCTGTTCTAATTAGGCAGTTCATTTTTATGTCCAGATGCTAAGTTGGAAAGGTTTTTTTTTTCCCTTTTGTAAGAATTAGATGTGCTGAAAAATATAAGTGCTGATTTTTTAGAACATTTTCAATGTCATATTCTTTGTGGTGTTTGTTACCTGGCTAATGCTGGTGAAGAATGAACTGAAAAGGATCGCGAAGGGCACATAGTTAATGACGAAGATGACAGGACCTAAAGGTCAGGAGCCCTGGCCTCCCACAGGACCAGCCACGAGATACGACACTTATGTCCCCAAGCTTCCTATCTCCCTCACTAAAACAAAGATGACACTGGCCACCGGCTGATTCCTAGAGTGGAGCTAATGCACAAAACACAAATCATGATCTTTAGAAAGGCTGTCAAATAGACAAACACATCAAGATGAATTAACTCTTCCTTCCCACTTCTTTGTGAAATATAGTCAATCTTTTCTAGACAAGACTTTGGGAACCCACACGTGATCTAAGTGAGAAATCATGAAGATTATGAGTGAAAAATATAAAGTGTTTATTGCCAAATATCTCTAGGGAAGAATGCAGGGCTGCCGGGAACCAGACTGGATTCCAGTCAGGGCTGAGTCTTGCCACTGAGGTTTACCACCTGCTGGTTGAGAACAAACCTGAAGTTGAATCCACACCTCGGTGAAAACCTTGCTCATGTGTATGATATCAGAGCCAGAAGCAGGGTTGACAGAGACAGCAGATCCCCAAAATGAAATCTAAATGGATTATACCCACAGCCTCTGAACAAAGACAGACTCTCCCACATGGATAATCAAACCTTAAACATACCAAGAGCAACACAACTGGGATTCTTGAAATGGTCAGAAGAATATAAATTGTCCTGTTATATATATAACAAGTTGTTCTGTTTACCCACTGCAATTTGTCATTAAAAAAGAAGGTGACCACAGAATGCACCTTACAATAAGTATAGTAAAAATTGCCCCTTTTTTGCAAAGATTACCCAGTGCTAATAATCTTAAATTGAAATGTATGAGCATGATGAGCATCATCATTATAATAATAATACATCTTCCAGCACTAAACACCCCACCAAAATCATTCTAGTCACAAGCTCCAAAATCCTGCTGTCTGGACAAAGAAACGAAATCTCTTCTACTCCCAAGTTTAATATTTTCTGTAGAGGATGTGGTTTTATTCGTTGTCAATCCTAACTCTTGCTGGAACACGTTTTTCTAATTCATCCAGAGAGTTGTCAACGGGTTGCCCGAGTTGCCCATTTCTTCCTGGGCTGCTGTTCCTTGTGGTACTTTGCAATAACTCACAAATAACTTGCCTTGCCACTATCTCTGCTCTAAAAAGTAAACTGCATTCTTCCTCTGTTTTGGAAAAATAAAAGTTTTTCAAAATAACAGAGTCACCAGATCAAAGAGACCTGATCATGTATACAAGCCCAAGAAAAGCCACTCCTCACTGAGTCAGAGTCATGAATGAACAGCTTTGCAAGTTCTCTTTTCAATGGATGTAACAAAACACAATGTAGACATGTCCGTTTGCTTAAGTTTCCTCTGTGTGTGTGTGTGTGTGTGTGTGTGTGTGCATAGAAAGACAGATAATATTCAGCCAAATGCATAACTTTTACATCTTACAAGATAAAAACTCTTGAGATTTCTGGCTTCTACTTAGAAAATGTATTTATTGATGGAGAAGAAACACAGAGAGATTCTAGAGACAGAGAAAGTCAGGCATCAAATAAATCCTTCCAACTTTTATAATCTCTCTACAAGTCAGCTGCCTTTGTCATGTACAGTTGAGAGGCTGTGACATCAAGGAGAAATGAAGAGAGAGATAACGTAGACCTGGCTGACACTGGAACAAGTCAAGACTAGATTCTCTCCAAAAGCAAGAGGAGTTTCTATGAGCCCCTGCATGAGAATACCTCTGGGATCAAGTGTTTCAAACCTTCTATAGCTGAACTCCACCCAGAACACCCCTGCACTTGCCAGGCAGGCCCTTGTGGAAGTTTGTCTCTGATACTTCCAGGTTCTAAGTACTGGCTTGGTCTCACTGGTGGATTCTCTTCCTACCTCACTTTCATACTCAGCCTCCTCCCCAGGTAAAGTGCTTCACTCTTGCCCCTGTACATTTTTTCAATAAATATTTATTGAGCACCTACCACGATCAGTTATTATGTTAGATCCTGTCATCAAAGCCATAAAGATAAATAAAACCACTTAAGAAGCTCACAGTCTAATAGGGAGGAAAATGAGTAAAGAGTTATCAGAATACAAAACAGAAAAAGTGCAAGCAGAGGACGACGGCAACAACAACAAAAATAATTTATCTGTAATGGGTTACTTTGGGCATTTCTGGGGTGGCGACTGGCTGAAACTTGACTGATCAAGACGATTTCAACTGGAGAAAGAGTGAAGGACATTCCAGACTGAAGAAGCAGCATCACCTCTTAGCAAAATGAAGGACCAAGAAACAGCCACAAGTCCAGGAAGGGTGAAAATAGTGAAATGAATCGATAAATGTAGACCAGGAGATTTAGGGACAGAAGACGGATAGCCTCAGATGCTTTGCCCACGAGACATGGAGCCAGAAGGACGACCGGAAGGAGGGTGGTGTCTGTAAGTAAAATTAGCTTGGTGAGTGACGTCAAGTTTTATAATGGACATGTTGAATTCAAGCTGAGGACTTCTGCAAAAAAAAAAAAGGTCCAACAGAAATCATCTTCAGGGAGGTGGTATTGTTTGAAGTCAGATGAAATCAGGAAAGAAGCAGGCTTGGCCTGTTCACTGCTGGGTCATAAGTAACTAGCATAATTCCTGATACACATTAAGTACTTGCAAAATATTTGTTTAATAAATAAATATATAATCTAAAGGGAGGAAGTAAGCAGAGAATGGATATTGAGGAAGGCTTCTATTTATGAAGGAAAGGCCAGTGAAAAAGTAGGGAGAAATTAGTGAAAGAAATGGAGGGAGACTACAATATCTCAGGAATCAATGAAAGCGTAAATCTTAAGAAGGAGAAAATGTATCCAATCATTTATCCGACAAATATTCATTAACCCTTCCTCATGCCAGATACTATTCTGTGCGTTGGGAACACAGCAGAAACAAGACAAACAAGAGCCCTGCTCCTATGGATCTTGCTTTCTAGACAATAATTAGCAATGCCCACTGCCCATTGCTTCTGAGATGTTACATAGGATGAGAATAAGCAAATAACTTTGCTTATTTGGCAATTAGAGATTCTTCAATGGTCAATTTTCAGTAACCTTGGTCCAGTGGAGCAGTGGCAATAAAAGTCACATTTACTGTGCATGTCTGGTTTTTGTACATGCTCTGAGGGCAGGAGCCAACCCCATCTGTTGCTGTACTCACACAGTATCTGCAAGCACTGGTTGGATGCATATATGAATTAATAGCAAGACATTAGGAAAGCAGTGTTTGGTGATGAAGAAGCCCAGAATGAACTCTTAAATGAAGTCAGTTCATTCATTTAACATCTGTCTGTTACGTGAAATAGAAAAATAAGCCATTACTTTGTAAGTTATATCAGTCAGGGTTTGGTTTAAAAAACCCAGAATTTGTTTATATTACTCAGGGTTTTAACAGAGAAGCAAGACACTATGAGTGATATGGAGTAGGAAATTATTCCAGGGACTGACCTTATGCAATTGTAGACCTGGTAGACAATTCAGTGGAAGACGATTGTCTCTGTGTGTTTGGGTCAAGCCTGACATTGCAGTAAGCCTGAGCAGTGGGAGGCAAAGAAGACGTGGGTGTGAAGTAGGGGAACTCGTGCAAACTGGGGCCTGTGTCTGTCTCTCAACATCCCCAACCTTAATGGGGATATACAGAAAGTGCCAGCGCCTTTCACCATGAAGCTCTATACACCCCTGTCCTAAGATTCAGAGAGACTGAAGGAGGAGGTCCCATGAGAGCTAGGTGAACGCAGACCCAGAGGCCACCCTGCGTCAACAAGTCGAGCCCCCAGATTGGCCACAGCGTGGAGGAGCAATAGGTGCCTTGCGCCCTCCACCTGCCTTCGGAGTGTAATGCCCGCTGCTGCACTTCCACCTTCCAAATCTCACGCAGATTTATTCTGTAGCCAGCCCTCATTTCATCCTATCCAAAAAAACACAGAGGAAACAAATTCTGGGAAACACAGCTCCAGCTTAGTCAACACATGATGAAGCCACCACAGTTCTCCCCTTGTCTGTGTAACAATTACTTCTTTTAACTATACTTAACTCCCAAATAAAAATAATAACAAAGTCATGCCTCTGCCTAACATTACGCAACTCTTGATCAACTGAAAAACTCTCTCCCCCCTAAAAAGATACAAAGTCCCTTTGTCCATCTTTTGATGTTGCTCATTCTTTTTCTAATTGAGTCACACTTCCCTTTTGGAATCCTGTAATTTAACTACCAAGATATAAAGTTAGATGATAGAGAAATGAAAGAGGGGAAGAAAAGTGTGTGTGTGTGTGTGTGTGTGTGTGTGTGTGTGTGTGTGTGTTTTCATATCAAAATAAGAAGGAAATATTCACAACAGTATAATCCTATTTACTGCAACTAGTTATATGGTCTTAGCGGAGAGATTGAATTTTTTTTATTTTATAAAAATAAAAAAACACAAACTTTATTTCTCAACTAGCTCCATCAAGTTCAAGACACCTTTGTAAGCAATGACACCAGCCATTTAGTCCACCCCTAAAGAACTGAGGGTCCAAGGAACTTAACCATGTCGATGTAGTCTCTTTTACATTATTAACTGAAGAAAAATGGATGCCTCTTAAAGATTTTTTAAGATTAGGAAACAAAAAGAAATCAGAATGAACCAAATCAGGACTGTAAGGTAGATGCCTAATGATTTCCCATTGAAATTCTTACAAAATTGCCCTTGTTTGATGAGAGGAATTAGCAGCAGCGTTGTTGTGGTGGAGAAGGACTCTCTTGGTGAAGCTTTCCCAGGCATTTTTTCTGTTGAAGCTCTGGCTAACTTTCTCAAAACACTCTCATAATAAGCAGATGTTATCATACTTTCACCTCCAGAAAGCCAACAAACAAAATGCCTTGAGCATCCTAAAAAATTGCTGCCATTATCTTTGCTCTTGACCTGTCTGTTTTTGTTTGACTGGACCACTGCACCTCTTGGTAGCCACTGCTTTGATTGTGCTTTGCCTGCAGGATCGTACTGATAAAGCTATGTTCCATTTCCTGCTACAATTCTTCAAAGAAATGCTTCAGGATCTTGGTCCCACTTGTTTAAAATTTCCACTGAAAGCTCTATTCTTGTCTGCACCTGATCTGGGCACAATAGTTTTAGAATCCATTGAGTGGTAAGTTTGCTCAAGTCAGAATTGTATAAGCTGAACCAACTGAGATATGTATGGTGTTCACTATTGTTGCTGCTGCTAATCATTAGTCCTCTTCAATTAAAACACTAACAAGATTAATTTTTTCCTCTCCAATTGACGTGGGTGGTCTGTTGCTGTGAGCTTCATCTTCAACATCATGTCATTCCTTTTAAAAATGAGTTATCCATTTTAAACTGCTGATTCCTTTGTTGCACTGTCCCCATAAACTTTTCATAAATCACCAATGATTTCATCATTCTTCCATCCAAGCTTCACCATAAATTTGAAGTTTCTTCTTGCTTCAATTTTGGCAGAATTCATGTTGCTCTGATAGGGGCTCTTTTCAAACTGATGTCTTATGCTTCTTAGTGCCTCAAACTAGATCCCATTCAGATATGTTATAACAAGTCAGTAGGAGTTTGTTTTGATGCAGAAACAATTTTGAAATCCATGCATAGTATTTTTTATAATATGCATTTTCCATGAACTTTTTGAAGGCCCTTGTACATAATCTCTAACCCTGCTGCTATAGCCACTTATCCACAAGTTCACTAAGCGAGGACAAAGGTGGCTGGGGGAAAAAACAGATTGAAGTTCACAGAATTTGTCCACCTGGTTATTTATTTCATCCTTACTGAGGTCGCTCTTTGGTGAACATTCATATGGGACATGAATATATTCATATTCTGCCAATTTGGAGAGATCCATCCACATATTACTTCCCAAGATTTCTGTGTCACCACATTATCAACTGTATTCCTTCCAAGTCCTTGAGAGTCTAGCCAACCCATTAGCCCTTGTCCATTCTTCAGGACGTCTCTTCCTCCAGGCCAAATGAGCAACTAGGTACAGTAGTCAATGTTCGGCCCACTGGGAGGCATTCCTTTCACCATTGTCCTTCAAGGCCACCCAGAAGCGGGGCTATAGTGCTATCACCATCCGCATTCAGGTGATGACAACATATTATAAGAAACCTTCTGAAAACTAGGCATAAATCTGCTAGCCAGTTTAAGTAGAAAGGACATTTCTATAACACACTATAAAATGGTTTACCAAATAAATGGGAAATTTGAAAAGACAGACTCAAAGCAAAACTTGCAGGAATGACACAAAACCAGGTCACCAAGGAAGCTGCTGCCTCTGGATAAGGAAGCCTCTAGATGACACTGGAGGCCATCACTCCAGCCATTGGACACAGAAGCATGCCATCTCTGCCATAATCCACTCCAGGAAAGTGTGTCTTCCATACTCTGCCTCCCAGTAGCCATGAAGCCAGGTACAAGACACTGAGGTCTCTACTATAGTTGCCACAGAAAAATCATATGCCTCCATGGCTGCTGTTTCCATGAAAGGAACAGAAGTGTGAGTCTGGTTTCATGGTCTTTCATTTTATTTCCATTTTTCAAATCTCATACAGGTTCCTCTAATTGACTGAACCTAATGACATACAGAACTCTTGCTGCAAGGTATTCCAGGAAATGTAGACAAAGAAGAAGGACCCAAAGCAGGGGGAGATTTCACAAACAAAAGAGAGAGGATAACTGACAGAGCAAAATCATAAACTGGAAAGAAGTGGATGAAGTCAACACATAGGCAGAAGGCTAAGTGTTATAAGGGAGGAGAACTTGTGCCTCCACAACAACAGGGGAGGTTCACGAGATTCTGAGATGAAACAAAGAGCTCTGTTGGTTAACCTCAACCTTTTCAGTGAAGTAGGAGGCAAAGTTATCTACTACCGGTGAGCAGTGAGGCTCTGAGGGTTTTAGTGGAGTGGGAAGGTTTGAAAATGTGGGAAAACAATTGAGAGTTGATTACAGAGAAGTGAGAGGAAGGAGCCCCAGGAGCTTAGGTAACAAGCTCCTGTGTAATAAAACATGTGCATTTTTTGTGGATTCGAATATTTAATAAAGCCAAAGTATTGAAATTTTGCCAGTCTCCCATCTTAACTGATAAGGTGTCATGGATGCTGCTATGGTCTGAATGTCCCCCAAAAGCCATGTGTTGAAACTCAGTTGAAAATGTGATAGCATCAAGAGGTGGGGGCCTTTGGGGGGCGATTAAGTCATGAGGACAGAACCCTCTTGGATGGGATTAGGGTCCTTATAAAAGGACTTGAGGGAGTGGATTTGCCCTCTTCTGCTCTTCCACCATGTGAGCACACAGGATTTGTTCCCTTTGCCCTTTTCATCTTTTCTACCAGGTGAAGGCAACAAGAAGGCCTTCACCAGACACCAAATGCTGGCACCTTGATCTTGGACTTTCCAACCTCCAGAACAGTAAGAAATAAATTTCTGTTCTTTATAAATTACCCAGGCTCAGGTATTTTTATTACAGCAGCACAAAGAGACTACACAAAGAGACTATGACAGGTGTGTCCTCTAAAGATGGCTGTGTACCAACCTTGTTGAACCCCTGGACTCCTGTCTCAAACCTTTCTCCTCTCCCAGATGTAGGTGTATTTTCATAGGAAACAAGAAACCTTTGATCAAAGCTCAGAAGCTCTAGTTGTTCAGCCATAAAGGGCATCAGTTTTGAAAGAACTCTGGAGCCTGCAATACTTTCTTGGGGCCAACCACACTTAAAGTGAGAGAATATAAGATAAGTACTTCCCATGAAACCTCAACAGAGACAGCAATTTGAAAATATATTTTTTAAATTCAGTAAACCAACAGATATTTCTTAGATACATACTGTTCAAGGCTATTGAAAGGATACAAACCAATCTAAGACAACATCTTGCTTTTGGGGAAAACAACTCACTCTATGGATAAAAATAAAATGAAATCCCTATCTAATACTGCATACAAAAGTAGAAGCAAGATGAATTGAAGACCTAATGAAAATGTCTAGGTACTTGATAGAAGAAAATATAGGAGAATATATTTGTGACCTAAAAGTGGGAAAGAAAGATTAAATAAAACCCTAAAAGCATAATCTAAAATAATAATAATAAAAAACAATTTTGATGACATCAAAATAAAAGAAGTACACCACTGATAAAGTTACCAAACAGATGACAAATTAGAGAAAAAGCATATGTGCAAAGGCCAATTAGAGACTAATAGAACATATTGGGAACCCCTGCAAATCATCAGTAACAAAAAGGGAGACAGCCAACAGAAAAAAAAAAATAGGCGAAGGACATGAATGAACAATTTACAAAAATGGAAACCTAAAAGGTTGTAAGTTTTTGAAGACTTCAATGTGCAAATTCATTAGTTGTTAGGGAAGTGCAGATTAAAACAATGACCAATTGCTTTGGCAAAACTTTGCAGGTTGTTGGAGACAATCTGTATACAGAACGAGGAACTTTTCATGAATGCCTAGTGGGAGTGTAGGCCATACTGGAGCAGCCCTCCTGGAGAGCAAACTGGCAGTATTTGGTCAAAAAAAGGACCTGGAACCCAGCCATTTCCATGCCTAGATATTTATTAATATTGTGCACCACAAAGAAATTCCCCCTATGTCCATGGGATATGGGGACACGTAAGAGGGTCGACCTTAGGCAACCCTGTGTGCTCGCCACACAACTGCCTCTCCAGGCACACAGGCAGAGCATGCTTTCCAACCTGCCTTTCCCTTGCGGCCCCATGATTGGGTTTGGCATGATACCATGTGAGTAAAAGGGATGCCTAGTACAATAAGAAATACATTTGGCCTTTGTCCCCAGTTCCTGGCACAGGACCCTTAAAACCCTCGGGATTTTTTCAATGACAGGAGTATCTTGTCATTCATAATGAGCCCCTTTTGGTCATACCTGAGTTTATGCTAATGAGGTGACTAAGGGTGGGGCCCCTAGCTGGCCTCAGGATGGGACTAGTCTCCAGAAAGACCCGGTGCTTAGAGATTTGGAACATCCAGCCCTACCTTCCAGCCTCCAGAAAGGTAGGGAGTGGGTGGGAGGGTGAGGGCAGAAGATTAAGCTCTATACAAACTCCTGAACAAGGAGATTTGATGATCTTCAGGGCTGCCAAACACATGGAGGTTCTGCGAGGGTAGCACACCCCAGAGAGAGCACGGAAGCTCCATTCCCCTTCTCCCTTTCCCTGTCTGTCTGTAGCCTTTGTAATATCCTTTATAAGAAACCAGTAAATATACGTAAAGTATTTCCCTAGGTTCTGTGTACCATTCCAGCAAATTATCAAACCCAAGGAAGGAGTCACGGGAACTCCCAATTTATAGCCAATCAGAGAAGTACAGGAGGTCTGGATTTGCATTTGACATCTGAAGTGGGGGGGGCCGTCCTCTGGGACTGAGCCCTTAAGCTGTGGGGTCTGCGCTAATTCCGGGCAGACAATGTCAGAATTGAATTGTAGGACACACACCTGTGTCCGAGAATTGGTTGGTGTGGGAAAACACCTGCACATCTGGTGTTAGAAGTAAAGTATTCTGGGTGAAAGCGTAGAGAAACACTATACAGTGTGCATTTTTCTTAGAAACATCCTATATTCCCTCTCTTCCCCCTTAGACAGGGTGCAGGGACTATGAGTTGAGGTGCAGCACCAGAAGAAAAAAGCAACCTGGACCCTGCGGCACCACATGAAGAAAGCTTTCCTGGAGCGCTGCCCTAACGCAGAACTTTGCGTTATCAAGAAACAATTCATTGTGTTAAGCCTCTAAGGTTAGTAAATATAGTACGTTATAATTATGTCTTGACTGAACACAGATATCAATATGCAATGTGGGATGCTGATGTTTAAAAATTACATAAAATAGGTGACATTGGTGGTCGGGCAGCAGACATTGAGCAAACTGATATGAGAGGCTGAAAAGGTGGTGGCACTTGTCACCTTTGGTTAACTGTTGCCTGCAGGAGCCTGGGAAGTAGACAATGGACCTGATGAACTTGTAGCTCTAAGGGGGAAGGGGCTGAAAAACAGAAACTTGGTAATATGTGTTGGTTGTTATTGATTGTGTTTGGCAAGAAATTACAAGAAATAAATGAGCTCAGGGAGGAATCGTCTAGTTTTCAAATAAATGTTCCAGAAATAGAGATGGTTTGCAAAATTAGAAAAGTCTATAGTTTTCTCAATCCCAGATTTTCTTCTCTCAAGAGATGGAGAAAGCTTTGAATGTAAAGGGCCCAAAGTGACACAAAGCAAAGACAAGCATAAGAAAGCAGTGCTTCGTAAAATCTTTCATTAAAAAAAAAGAAACCCAGGGCAAAACTTAGGTGCATTAGGGTACAGCCCTCCCATCTGTCTTCCAGCTGACATCAAGTTGGCGCCATTAAGTTGAGAGAGATGGGGTATGGGTGAGGAGCAAAGAAGTCAAATACATTTGCAAATCATACCTCAAAAAGAACATAGGTATGGTTACTGACTCATAGAACTGACTAGAAGTAAACAGAAGCTTATTAAATAAGTGATAGGCTCTGGGATTGGGGTGAGAGGGTATTTTTTTAAGTTATAAATACCAAGCATAATTATTAACCTACCATTTTCATGGATTCTATGTCCAGAGCACCAGTTCTTTATTTCACCCAAGTTGAATGTCTAAGAAGTGATTGAAATTTCTTCGTCTATGAAGAGAATTAATAAATCTTTAGTGCGCAGTTACCCACCCTCCCCTCCCATATGACAAAGACTGTGCTTCTCATCCCCTGGGTCTTTAGCATGTTTGAAACAGAAATATAAATACTACACTACGGATATATTTGGAGCAAAATAGCCCTCATCGGCTGACTGAGGACCTCAGCCACTATGCATAACGTTGCTTTGACATGAAAATGTATACTGAGAATCAAACACTGACCTGCCACAAACTTTTGCAAATTAAATCTTTTGGAATCCACGCCTGTTCTAGCTAGAAAAGAGGACGTGGAGAAGAGTTGAAAGACAGGTGCAACCTGATGGTTCGGATGGGAGGAAGGAGGATCTTGCCCATGAGAGGAGCCACAGGAAAGAGAACAGAAGGCAGGATGAACATGGTATATGCAGAAATTGCTGGTTAACCTGATGCATTTATGAAGCAACTTGGTTCTGAAGATGCGGCAAAAAAAATACAGCAAGGCAAGCAAGTCTCCATTTCTTCGAAATCCAGGAACTATAGACACGTTGCCTTTTGGCTGAGAATTAGAGCAGAATCCATTCTGATGAGCAAATTAAAAAGTTTGATGATCTCATAGAGAGGATGTTACTCAGAATTTTTGCTGTTCAACTCACTAAGCCCCTCTTAGTCCTGCTGACACTTTAAATCAATACTTCTAATAGAAATATAGGCTGAGCATGATGGCTCATGCCTGTAATCCTAGCACTTTGGGAGGCCAAGGCAGGAGGATTGCTTGAGGTCAGGAGTTCAAGACCAACCTGTGCAACACAGCAAGATCCCATTTCCACAAAAAAAAATAGAAAAATTAGCTGGGTGTGGTGGCACATGCCTATAGTCCCAGCTACTTAGGAAACTCAGGCAAGAGGATCACTTGAGCCCAGGAGTTTGAGGTTGCAGTGAGGTATGATCATGCCACTGCCTTCATGCTGAGACAACAAAGTGGAGACCCTGTCTCCAAAAAAAAAAAAAAAATGAAAAGGAAAAAAATAAATATAATGCAAGCATCAAATATAAGCTTAAATGTCCTACTTGCCATATTTTAAAAAGTAAAAAGAAATGGATAAAATCAACTTTAATAATATGTTTTATTTAACTCAACATATCCAAAGTATTATAATTTCAACATGAAAGCAACATAAAAACTATTAATGGATATTTTATATTCTATTTTTCATACCTTTCATTCTCTCTGACTGTGACCTTCTAGAGTTTAGAGAAAAGCCTAAAAAGAACTGAGAGCTTTTGAGAAGCAGTGACTGGAATGTGCATGCAAAATGACTCTATAAAAACATGCTTTCATTGTTTGAAAAGGTTGTCTTGTAATTTTATTCAAATGTTGATCGACAGGAGTCAACGTATACATCCAAATCAAAGCAGTGAAATAGAATATAAGCAAAAGAGTGCACACCGTATGATTTCATTTATATAAAGTATAAAAACTGGCAAAACTAATCTATGCTGTTGGGAACTGGATAGTGGTAACCCTCAGGGGAGGAGTGTGACTTGAGGAGGCACAAAAAGGGACTCCTACGGTGTTGGCAATACTCTATGTCTTCATCCGAGTGCAGGTTGTATGAGCGTGTGCATGCAGCTAGTGAAATTCATCAAGCTGTTCGTTTATGACCTGTGATTACTGTGTGTGCATGGGTGTGTCTGTGCATGCACATATGTGTGTACATACAGGCATACCTTAGAGATACTGTGGGTGCTGTTTCAGACCACAGCAAAAAAAGTGAATACGGTGATAAAGTGAGTCACACAAATTTTTTGGTTTCTCAGTGCATATACGAGTTATGTTTATACTATACTGTAGCCTTTTAAGTATGCAATAGCATTATGTCTAAAATAACAATGTACATACCTTAATTTAAAAATACTTTATTGCTTAAAAAATTGCTAACAACCATCTGAGCCTTTAGTGAATCATAATCTTTTTGCTGGTGGAGGGTCTTGTCTCGATGCTGACTGATCAGGGTGGTGATTACCGAAGGGTGGCTGTAACAATTTCTCAACATAAGACAACAATGAAGTTTGGTGCATGAATTGTCTCTTTTATGAAAAATTTCTCTGTAGCATACGATGCTGTTTGATAGCAGTTTACCCACAGAACTTCTTTCAAAATTGGAGTCTATCCTCTCAGATCCTGCAGCTGCTTTATCAACTAAATTTATGCAATATTCTAAACCCTTTGTTGTCATGTCAACAATGTTCACAGCATCTTTACCAGGAGTAGATTCCATCTCACAACCACTTTCTTTGCTCACCCATAAGAAGCAACTCCTCATCTGTTCAAGTTTTATCACGAGGATACAGCGATTCAGTCACATCTTTAGGCTCCACTTCTAATTCTAGTTCTCTTGTTATTTCCACCACATCTGTAAGTTACTTCCTCCACTGAAGTCTTGAACCCCTCAAAGTCATCCATGAGGGTTGGAATCAACTTCCAAATTCCTGTTATAGTTGATAGTTTGTCCTCCTCCATAAATCACAAATCCTCTTAATGGCATCTAGAATAGTAAATCCCTCAAGAAGGTTTTCAATTTACTTTGCCCAGATTCATCAGAGGAATCACTATCTATGGCAGCTATAGTCTTACAAAACATATTTCTTAAATAATAAGACTTGAAAGTCAAAATTACTCCTTGACCCATGGGCTACAGAATGGATGTTTTGTCAGCAGGCATGAGAACAACATTCATCTCTTTGTACATCTCCATCAGAGCTCTTGGGTGACTAAGTACATGGTCAATGAACAGTAATATTTTGAAAGGAATCTTTTTTTCTGAGTAGTAGGTCTCAACAATGGGCTTAAAATATTCAGCAAACCATGCTATAAACAGTCTGTCATCCAGGCTTTGTTGTTTCATTTATAGAGCACAAAGTATTCCCCTAGGAATTTTGGAAAGTTTAATAAGCATTGGCTTAAAGTCACTTAAAGTCAGCAGCTGCAATAGCTTCTAACAAGAGAGTCAGCCTTCTTTGAAGCTTTGAAGCCAGACATTGACTTGTCCTCTCTAGCTACAAAATTCCCAGACGGCATCTTCTTCCAATAAGAAGTTCTTTTGTCTACATTGAAAATCTGTTGTTTAGTGTAGTCACCTTCATTAATTGTCAATTATCTTAATTATCTGGATTTTTCTGTCTGTGCCTGACTTATTTCACTTAACACAATGTCCTCCAGGCTCACCCATGCTGTCAGGCAAGGTTTTTATGTTACAGTCTTGAAGCTGAATTCCTTCTCTTCCAGAAATCTCTTTGCTCTTAAAGCCTTCAACTGATTGGATGAAGCACACACAATTATGGAGGGCAACCTGCTGTGCTCAAAGTCCAGTGATTTAAATGTTAATCACATTGAAGAAACACCTCCACAGCAAAATCTAGACAGATGTTTGACCAAACAACTGGGCATCATGGTCTTGCCAAGTTGACACAAAATTAAGAATCACCCATCATGGAAACTCACTTAGAAATTTAGTTTAAAATGCATTAGGTCTAGGCGTAGGGCCCAGGGATCTGTATTTTTAATGAGCATCCTAGGTGGTTATGATTTTGATTCAAGTGGTCCATGGAACTACAGACAGAGAAAAAGAGCAGTTTCTATGCTTCCTGGATGTTTTTCGAAGCACGTATTACCCACATTCTGGAGTTTGAGGGCAGTGGCATAGAGTGCAGTCTCTGTTCAGTGAGATGGACATCATTGGTCATATTCTTCAAGGTGCAGTCAGAAAAGTAGAAACAACAACAATTGTTCTTTGAACAGAGAAAATTTAGTACAGGGAATGGTTTAAACAAATATTGGAGAACTGAAAAAGCAAAAGAGAATTCTACAGTAACATAGAAATAGTTATTGCAGAAGGCAGCAACCACCACTTGGGCTGGGGGAACAAAGAGAAGCAACTGGAATTATTAGACACTGCAAACCTAGAATAGTGATCCCGCAGAGTGAGAACCCAGACTTTCAGGGAAATGTGCTGTCTGGGAGGCTCCTTATCTCAGCTTCTGGGGACGCCAGCACCAGCCAGGCAGCACATTTCCTTGGAAATCTGAGTCCTTATTCTGCACGGTCGCTATACCAAGGGAACCAAGAAAACATATCACCAGACCACCCCAGATGGAACAACAGCAGTCAAGAGAGAATAGATAACCAGGACCATGTGTGATAAAGAATCTCTCCTGCTTGGACCGGCAGATCTGTTTTCACATCCAGAGCTTCAGTACAGTGGTTCAAAAGCATTTATCAGCTTTAGCACTTATAAACCAAAAGACTAGATGAATTTAAGTAAATATAAACATGATATGGTTCAGATGTGCTACCTGTAAATAGCTACCTGGAGATGCTCAAACAATGGCTCTCAGAGGGTGGTCCCTAGACTTGTAGCATCAGCATCACCTAGGAACGTATTAGAAATGTCAATTCTTGGACCCACCTGAAACCTACTAAATCAGAAACTCTGGGGACAGGGCCCATAACCTGTGTTTTAACAAGCCAAGCCCTTCAGGTGATTCTGATGCACAATAAAGTTTGAGATTCACCATCCTAGTGCATATTAGTGACATAATTCATCAAATTTCTGAATTGACATATCTTTACTTACCTCCCCCCCGATGCAAGGTTTATATGTATCTTCTCTGGTTTTCAAGGATCATTAATCATTATCCTGCCATAAACAAATAATTAATAGTCAAAGAAAGCAGAACATAAATTATAAAAGTTTTCTGTTTCTTTGGCACATGCAGATATCTTCCCCATTAGTATTTGTAACTTTTTTCAGACATGCCCTGTAGTATAAGGACCCAATTAAAAAAAAGAAAGTACTGTTTTCCATTTTATTTTTAGTAATAAGCTAAGTAATTAAGTCCTTTCTGGTTCCTGGAGCAATCCAACTTTTCAGAGAATTTTAAAATGAACAAAGAAAATTCAGTTAATAGGCATGGACAAAAAGGAATCAACTTATTAAAATTAAAGTCCTGGAGAAGTAACAGCAAATAACTAGATTTAGGAGGATTGAATGCATTATTGAGCTTCTTTTCTCCAATTATCCATGTTATTTTTCATGCTAACATTTTTCTCCACCATTGTGCAAAGAGGATAGAGTTGATATATGAAGATGCCAGAATAAACCTTATCCCTAAAAGAGGTTTTCTAAATCAGAGATTGCAAACTGGTGCCCAGGAGCCAGATTAGGCCAGCAGATGTATCTTGTTTGACACATATGCTATTTCGTTTATTTGTTTTTAACATTTGCCAACATTACCAACTTGAGAGATTTCACTAAAAATCCAGCATTCTGGCTTTTCTTAATCCAGCAACACAGGGCTGACTTCTTCCATGAAAAGCATGGGTGGAGCCCTAGAGCAGCTGCCCACCCAGAAGGGCACAGACGCTCTGTAGCCTCCACCTGCCACACTTCAAGCATACTCAAGTTTGTAACTTCTGCTTTACCTCCTACCTGAAGAGTTTCCAGACTAGAAGGAGGGTGTTTCCTGTTGTTTTATACCAAAGAGACACCAACAAGAAAATGCCACTCTCAGACCAGGCCTATCCCAACCTGCCCTTGTGTAAGGCCTGCAAGGCCTGCTCATGCCCTTGAACCCTTGGCTCTCATTAGCTTCTCAGCTCTCTCCCATCCCTCCTGGCCCCTCATCCCTCCTTCTGCTATTGGAACATTGCACAGATTTTTCAAGCCCTAAAATATAAAAAAAAAAAAATTAAAAATGGAACACCTCTTTGACCCCAAGACTATCTGGAAGCCACCATCCAGCTTGCCCTCAGCCCTGGCCACTCCCCAGTCTGCTGCAATCCTGCTTGTACCCCCAGAATTCTACTGGAATTGCTCTGGCGGACATCACTGATGGCCCCCTGATTACCAGATCCATCGACTTGCTTCAATCCTTCTCTCCCTACCCCTTATCACCTTCCTTAACCTTCCTCATCCTTTAAGTGTCAGTTCAGGTCTCGCTCCACTGAGCAGCCCAGGGCCCTCAGCTGGGTTGAGTGCCCTGTTGAGCCAGGTCCTTCATGTCATCTGTTCTTTTCTCTCCCACACCGTCCAGACATGGTATCACAGCTCTCACTCTGAATCTCTCTTCCCCACTGGAAGTTAAACACTGTGCCTCACTCACTGTTGCATGTACAGTGCCCAGGACAGTGACTGACGCACATATGTATTTGATAAATACATTTTATTAATAAAGAAATAAATGGATGAATGAATGAATGAACCAAGAATTAAGGCATCTTTTATGTTTTTTAGGAGTAGGAAGGCCCAAAATTCTTCCAGGAGTGTTTTGTCCCAAAGCATTAGCTTTATCCAGGAGGCTGCTTTCCATAATACAAATTAAATCAGATTGGGAAAAGAAAGTTATGCTTTTCTCCTTTTCTCACTGGACATTTAAAAGATTTTAGGTTAATAATGCTCTTCAGTATTTACTGAAATATTAAAAAGACACCACCCCAAAATGTTATACAGCTCCAGTTGCACAATGATGGAAATATTCAGACTCTGCCCTTGAGAGAGAAAGGAAAACCACACTAACAATGGAGTCAGAGATTCAGAGTAATACCCATCACCTAAGGGAATGCTGGGGCTATAGTGAAATGAGTGTGCCCCCAGAGTCCTTTCGTCAGCTCTCTGCTGGCATCACCACACAGAAGCAGCGAAACACAGTGATTGGGAACAAGGCTAGAGAACTTCTCTCCCCACTTCTGGCCCTTCCCAGATTTCTGTTATCACCAACTCCAACCCAGGCCAGGAGAGGGGAACTGAAAAGTTGAGAATGAGGGTGGAGGGAGATAGTCCCAGGCATGATGGTCTGTCTACATCGGCAAGAAGGAGAGACATGAGGAGGAAACCAGTCTTTGGTAGCAGGAAAAGAAAGTGAGTTCTATGGCCATCTCACACGGGACAAGGGCTGCCCTCCCAAATGGTCATTCACACATCTCAGTCATTCCCTAACCCATATTCACTAAAAACATACATGAGCACACATACAATATACCTACATACATAGACAGCATAATCAGATAGAATTTCTCTGCAGGAATTCCAATGCATGCACATCTCTGTCAAGCCTGGCTCAAAAAACAGTCCTTGGGATGCTCCTCCCTGTTGTTCCCTCTTCCCCATGTGACTCCTGGCTTCCAGGTCACTGAGGTAGAATTTCAACCATTTGCAATGGCTGAAGGGCCTTGGTGCTAAACTAGCTGCCCATCTCAAAATACCCAAGCACTTTTCTTTCCAACTAAGCTCCTAGAACCCTCAAGCAGGCTCACCCCTACATCATTCCCTGTGTATCTAGAAACATCCAAACTGGCTGCATTTAGATGTTTCTAAACATCTCTTTGCCGCTTCACTAAGCTCCTCTCCAGTATACAAGGAACAGACATATGGCGGGCATGGAGTGCCTGTACTCCAGCTCCCGTGGTGAA